>JAQQSV010024540.1:0-10147 GCA_028646515.1 Pseudochirops corinnae
ATATATATATATATATCTATATAGGAGGGTATATGTGCATATGAATACATATGTCAGTGTGTGTATATATGTGTACAGATATACATAGACAGAGGGCTCAGGATCAGTTGAATAGGAAGGGATGATATTTAAAAGGTGAAATTGAGAGGTGTGAGAGGAATATAATGAAAGGAGATGGGGAGAGACAGAATGCGGTAAATTATCTCATATAGAAGAGGCAAGGGATAACTGTTACAATGGAGGTTAAGAACTGGAAAGCAAAAGGGATGAGTCAACCTTACTCTCATTGAATTTGGCTTAGGGAGGGAATGATGGATGCACTAAATTGGGTGTCTTACCCTACAGGAGAGTAGGAGGGAAGGGGATGACAGGGGGGATGATGGAGGGGAGGGCAGGTTGGGGAGAAGGATAATTAGAAGCACACACTTTTGAAAAGGGACAGGGTCAAAGTATAGAACAAGTGGGGGGGCAGGATAGGATGGAGGGAAATACAGTTGGTCTTTCACAATATATCCACTATGGAAATGTTTTGCTTAACTACACATACACAACCTATATTGAATTGCTTATCTTCCCAGTAAGGGTGGGTGATGAGAGAGGAAGGGAAAGAATCAGGAATTCAAAGTTGTAAAATCAAATGTTTAAAAATAATAATTTTTTTTTTAACCTGCAACTGGGAAAAAAAGATATACAGGCACTGAGATATGGAGATCCATCTTGTCCTACTGGAAAATGGGAGGAGGAATGGGGTAGGATATAGGAGAAAGCAGATTAAGGGAGGGGGTATACAGTGGGATTGCTATTTTGGGGTGGTGGCTGGGGGAAATATGGGAAGAAAATTTGTAACTCAAAATTTTGTGGAAACAAATGATGTAAACTAAAAATAAGCATAAAATTTAATTTAAAAAAAAAGAAAAACTTTAGGGTACATGAACATTAAAAAATATATATAGGAGCAAGAGATTCTGGATAAAAAAGAATCACAAGAAGAGGTAGGCTTCTTGAATGCAGTAGTGAAACTGGATAAACTAGCAGCAATGACAATATGGATGCTAGAATGAGAATAAAATGACACTGTTAAAAGAAGCAGGCAAGTGGAGAGACACCAGTACTGCTCTAAAATAAGGTCCTTAATTACACATTGGAATTATTTAATTACACATTGTAACTACTAAGACATCACCTATTGATATTATTACTTTCTGCATGGGGACTGATCCTAATGATGGAGGGAAGGAAGGAAGAGCCCTCACTGGAAGGTAAAACATAAATATTTCTTTTCTAACTGGGTAGAATACTAGTCTCATCCACATTCTTTATATGCATTTTAAAAAATCTGGACTACATTATACTTTGGTAACCTCATTTGTTTTTAAGGTGCTAGATCATTTTTTAACTTGAGTCACATTTTTCCAAAGATGTTCCCAGGGTTACTTCTGCATTGGGGCAAAGCAAACCACAGAGTTATTATTGAGGAGCTTTCAAAATTGAACCCACTTTAGGTGAGCCAAGAGATTTAGCAATGGACCTTGGGTAACATAACACCAATAAAAATAACAAAACAATTATGCATACACAAATGGCTTAGACTGGAAAGCTTTGGCACCATTTAGTTTGGATCTATGTAGTTTTTCTTTTATCTGTCTTTATTTATAAATGGCTTCTCCCTGGTATCTTCCTTCTAAATATGCAAAGTCCTTTTGTCTTTGTAGGGGAAAAAACTTGAGAAAATGACACAAAGAGAAAAAAAGCAAATACTTTTGGAAGAGCAGAGAGTTGAAGAATTGGTAGAATTTGAATAGGGTTGAGAATTCTGGTCTTGAGGTTTTCCTTAAATGTATAATAAATAGCTATGCAAAACACCTATTTATGCCCAACTAAGTTCTCCTTTCAAGTTCAAAATATGCAGTCTCAGAAGGACGTTATGAAGCTGCTAAAAGTCCAAGAAGGATTTGATTTTTCATAAAAAGTTACATACTCAAAATGTAGCTTTTTTTTTGTTTAAATGAAGCACTCCATTTAAAAAGTGTAAATTACTGAAATGTTAAGTCTGAGCAGAAGCTTAGTATTTCCCTACACAACTGATTCCTTATGACCACTGATCCTGAAACCAACTACCAATATTTCTTCCCTTATATTCTTATTCCCTATAATTTACAAGCAGTCTCTTCTCTTTACTAGTTCTTGAAGGGAGTGTGAGACTATTTATTTATTTATTCATTCATTTATCATTCGTTTATTTGTTTTGCCTCATGGGGTATTGGAAGTGGTCCAAAGAAGGATTATAAGCACTGGGTTGATTCCACTATCCAGGGTTCACCTATGACTTTAGGTAAATCCAAGCTATGTCTTTGACATCTGTAGGGCCTCAAGTGAACATTCAGGTTTTAGGTAGTAGGAAAGCATTATATGTATTTCAATGCAATGATTGACTTTAGTCTCTCATGATGGCTTGAATGCAGTAAAAGACCAAGTATTTGACAGTATATAATACAGTTATGACTATGTGTAATTGACATTCTAAAGATAGAAAGTGGGACCATGAAATAATGTACTATTTCATACATTGTAAGAGCTGAATGTTAGAATAAAGCTTTTTTTTTTTTTTCCCAAACAGATCCACAGTTATAGTTATATCATGGAATCAGGCAACATCTGAAATAAGTAAACTCATGATTAACGTCAAGAAGCATACAAAAATCTCCTTCCTAACTTTTTAGCTTTGAAAAAATTAGGGGCAGGAAAAAAACCCTTTTGTGTTCTGAAGGAAAGGAAATTGTTAATATGTTTACTTATTCACTTACATGCTTGTATATCGAAATGTTATTTAACCCCATACAAACTCATTCAGATAAAAACAAACAAACCATTGCAGAGACTGGAATAAATAATAAGATTGTTGAGTGGGTATGAAAGTAAACAACATCAGGATAAACCATAGCCCCAACAGATGCCATCTAAGGCAAAGGGTTTTTAGTAAAACTGTTTCACAAGCAGACATTCAAGACATGGAATTTTTAATACTTGCCAAAGTAACAAATTAATAAATTAATTAACATGAATTATTCTTAATACGCAAAAGTAATGGTTTTCAGTGAAGTCCTCAGTTTTGTTTTCATGGTAGTACTTAATGTCTTACATGATGGTTAATAGAGAGTCCTCATTTACATCTGGGTAGCATCTATAGTTAGGAAGATTGCAAATCTATCCTCGGATTTTTACTAGCTGTGTGACCCTGGGTAAGTCACTTAAATTCTGTCTGCCTCTATACATTTTTATTGTTGTTCAGTCATTTCAGCTGTGTCTGAATCTTCATGACCGCATTTGAGGTTTTCTTGGCAGAGATACTGGAATGATTTTCCATTTCCTTCTCCAGCTCATTTTACAAAGGAGGAAACTGAGGCAAGCAGGGTTAAGTGATTTGCCCAAGGTCATACAGCTAGAAAGTGTCTGAGGCCACATTTGAATTCAGGTCTTCCTGACTCCAGGCCTACTGTCCTATCTACTGCCCTACTTAGCTGCTTCAGTTTCCTCATCTATAAAGTGGGAATAATAATAGCACCTATCTCTCCAGGTTGTTGTGAGGATAAAACAAGATAATATTGGTAGAGCACTTTGCAAACCTTAAAACACCGTATAAATGCTCACTGTTATTATTATTATTATCCTCTTTTGAGCTATTGTAAAGAATAGAAAAATGACAGAATCACAAAGAACAAATGTTGCCTTGATTTTGGGAAAGGGAGAAGGTGAATATTGCAATCTATAGAACAGTGAGCTTTTGTTGATCCTAATCAAAAGTCCAGGACAGATCATTAAGCAGAGAATTTATTAGCACTTTGAAAGGGAAGGATGATACTGACTGGTTCATTAAGAAAAAAAGTTACATCACACTAATCTTAATTTCCATACACAGAGAGACTCACTAGTTTCAAAAGTTCAGAAATGTTATGGAAAAATAGCAACACCAATTTTTTTCCCTAAAAAAGTTTCAAGTCACATTGAATCCACATTACTATTATTCTGCATGCCTGATTAAAATGGTCAAAGAAGGATCCCAGTTTGGATACCCATTGACCTGGCTTGGGATATGGGTTAGCAGCATGTCACTGACATTGTTTGAATGGCATTTTCTCATGGTACGTAGATTATTAACATGATAATCACAGGCACAGTGAAACAGTGTACAGAATAGATTCCAATTTTTGTGCCTCTTGGCCCAGAATCCCATTAAGACAAATTCCTTCCTGGGTTATCCTGAAAGCTTCTAAAGAGCAAAAGCTATGTTGCCTTGTAACTTTTGTGTCCTCTTATAATGCTTATTATACACAGTTAATAGGGTTGATTTGGAGAGATTTTGAATTGAATCTTACTCCTTTTCATTTATTCCATCAGGACATCTGAAGTGGACCATGGCAATACCTCTTTGTAGGCAGTCTTTCTGCTTTCTTCTCTCGTCCATCTCAGGACTATGCAATCTGTGGATGAGGATTACAAGCGTGCAGCCACCAAAAGGGGGAGCATCTTAGAATGGAGCAATGGAAGAGAGAAGACTACTGAAGAAGTCAGTCCCTCGAGCAGTTTTGGAGTGTATTCTTATATTCTCTGGGCAGGCAGAATCTGGTAGATACCTCTAAAATATATACATCTTTACAACTTCCATTTAATGTGAGTAGCATTACCCATTAATCCAAAACTCATTCAATCAAATGAGGTTATATTCGTATATAGTGCCTAACAGAAAACAAAACAAAAAAACCCACAGTCCCAGCCTTCAAAGAGCTTACATTTTAACAGAAAGGGGGAGACATAAAATATAACTTAATATAATAATATTATATTTGTTGTTGTTTAGTCATATCTGACTCTTTGTGATCCAGTAGACCATACTATTCCGGGGGGTTTCCTGGCAAAGATACCAGAGTGATTTGCTATTTCCTTCTCTAGTGGATTAAGGCAAGCAGAGATTAAGTGACTTGACCAGGGTCATACAGCTAGTAAGCATCTCAGGCTAGGTTTTAACTCAGGTCTTCCTGGCTCCAGTGCTCTCACCACTGATCCACCTAGTTGCCTTGTAACACTATCCACAAACTGATAATATAATTTACATATGTCTACATAAAGGTGAGTCATCTGCCTAGAGACGAGGGTTAAAGTCATAGGAGTTGACAAGATTAACAAGCGAAAGACTGTAGAAAGAGGAGAGAGGAGAATAGAACAAAGCCTTAGGAAAGATCCACTGTTAAGGGGTGTGATATAAATAATGGCAGTGAGGTGGTGCAGAAATTAAAGCAGTGGATTTAAGCACGAAGAAAGTTCCAATCCTGCCTCAGATGCTTCAAAGATGCGTGACTCTGGGCAAGTGACTAAACCTCTCTCCCTCTCCCCACCCCAGCTCACCCCTCTCAGTTTCCTCACAATGTTTTGCAAAGCTTCCAGTGCTTTATAAATGTCACCTGTTATTATCATCCAGGAAAAGAGAATGAGAAGTAATCAGCGGAGAACAGAGAGCAATGTCAGAAAAACCTGGAGAGGAAGTGGTGTCCAGGAGGAATGGGTGGTAAACTTGTCAAATACTGCAAAGGGGTCAGGAAGTAAATATCTGTCTTTACTGGAAAATATGAGTAAATGGTGGAGAGAAGTGTTTCTCCTTTCTGACCTGGAAGTGGTGGTAGATAATGTACTCCCAAGCTCAAAGTTGTGGATATAGAAAACTATTGTGACTTTGCAGCAGGAGCATATGGTAACAAGTGACAAGATTTACACTTTGTTTTCTTGATGTTCTACAGCTTGAAAGGCAACCCCCTGAGTTATACCATCAATGTGTATTTCTTGAACAGGCATTCCAGATGGACAATGTCCCAGAATTCACTGGGAAGAGGAGTTTGGGGTGAATACCATTCGTGAAATTACATAGTAATTTTAGTGTTCCCAAACTACTCACTGCCACCAAAGCCCATCTTAAAAAAAAAAAAAGTTTTACGTATGCCTTTTGCTTTTATAGCACATCCATTTCCAAAGAAGTTTCTTGCCCAACCCTCTCCAGTAAGCTTTTCCCTGTAACAAAGACTTTTTTGATAGTCCATGTATTTTTTATTTCTTCACCAGCAGTCATCCCTTTTAATACTCATATTTTCATAGTAGTGTCATATGACTGAAAACAATAAAATAATGATCACTGAAAGACTCAAATAAGTAATAGTATAACATGTTCCCTATGATGGCTTGAATATAAGAACCAACATAAAAGATAATACCACTGACATGGATGACTGGACAGAAAAGTTGCCCAGTCAATAAAGTGAGAAAAAGAAGTCATAAATGGTATACTGTTGCACCTGGGATAGTAAGAGAATCAGAGTAAGATTTCTAGCACACTGCATAGATCGTCTATGGAGGATTTATGGAATAAATTTCTAAGAATCACCTAGGATATTAAGGCAAGCAGAGCTTATGCTTCACCCTGGTGGTGGCAGTTCCCACCCCAGTAAAAGCATGACTCCAACAAGGTACTGATGTATCAGGTAAGGGAAGGGAAATGATTGAAATTTATCTTTGAATATGTCATGTGGTAGTTATCCTATTATCCATCTGACCATTCCTTCTGTCTTCTTTATAGGGTCATCATTCTGCTTTCCTCCAGGCTCTTCCCTGTACCCTCTTCTTTTGTCTTTCAACATTCACTTTCTTGGTGATTTCATGAGCTGCCATGAGTTCAATGACCATTTCTTTTTTTTCTTTTTTTGGAGAGGGAGGGCAGGGCAGTTGGGGTTAAGTGACTTGCCCAAGGTCACATGGCTAGTAAGTGTGTTGAGTGTCTGAGGCTGGATTTGAACTCAGGTCCTCCTGACTCCAGGGCTGGTGCTCTATTCACTGTGCCACCTAGCAATCCCATGATGATCATTTCTTTCACTTTTTTTGTTGTTTCTTTATTTAAAAATTTTTTTTTCACAATGACCATTACTATGCAGATTATTCATGACTCTTTAAATCCAGTGCTAGTGGCTCTCTTATACTTTAGCACCAAATTATCAGCTTTCTGCTGGACATTTCTACTTGAATGTCTCAAAGGTATCTTGAATTAAATGTATCTAAAACTCATTATATTTTCCAGAAAACTTCTCCTCCCTCCAATCTTTCTTATTTCTGTCAAGAGTATCACCATCCTTCTAGTCACTCAGGTTGACTATCTAATTATTACCTGTGACTCATAGATAGACAGATAGATAGATGATAGATAGATAGACAGATAGATAGATAGATAGATAGATAGATAGATAGATAGATAGATGATAGATAGATAGATAGATACATAGATAGATAGATACATAGATAGATACATAGATAGATAGATACATAGATAGATACATAGACAGATACATAGATACATAGATAGATAGACTGTTTATCAGGCAGTTACTATATGTAAGGCTATATGCTAAGGACTAGGGATAAAAATACAAGCAAGGCAGCCAGTCCTTCAGATGGGGAGAGACAACACATAAAGCAGAAGTGAGAAAGGGGAGAATGCACACAGAAGCATGGAGTGGAAGTGGATAGAAAGTGAGGTAGAGACCTGGAACTGGGAAAGACAATGCAAACAACTCACCTATTAGAATCCAAGGTAGTTGTGACTCTTCCTTTATCCTCAACCCTCCTATCCTGTCAGTTGCCAAGAGTCATCATTCCACTTCCACATTTTTCTCATTCATCACCTTCTTCCCACTCATACAAGCATCATTCTAATTCAAGTCCTCATCACTTCTCTCCTCATTCATTGCAATAGCTTCTAATTGCCCCTCCACCCACTTCCAGTCTTTCTCTCTATGCAATTTCTCTTCCACACAAAGCTAAATTTCTCTTACCTAAAATCCAGATCAAATAATATTCACTTCTCCACTCAAAAATCTTCAGTGGCTCCCTATTGTTTCTAGGACAAAAATAGATATTCCACTAAGAGCCAAGTTTTACCACAATCTGGCTCCAATGTATGAAATAGCATGACAGTACAAAGAGTATTGGAGATAAAAAAATGGAGGGTATTGAATTTGGGGTCAAAGAACCTGGGTTTGAACCTGTGCTCAGTCTCTATCTATGAGACCTTAAACAATCTGCTTAACATGCCTGCATCTCAGTGTCATCATCTATAAACCAAGGAGGTTAGATTGTGTGACCTATGGATTCCTTGCAGCTCCAGTTCTATGATACTACCTGCCCAGTCTTCTTTCACATTATTTACCTTTACGCTTTCCTCATTCTAGTCAAACCAGCTATTTACCAAACATGTCACAAATCTCCCTCCTCCACACCTTTACTTGGTACTGTGGGAGATATTGATCTTCAAAGATATCACAGTACAGAAAGGGTGTAAGATATTTAAATAGTGGAAATAAGGTAAGTGAATGAGGAAGCTAAGCTTCTATAAAGTCTGGTGTGCCAAAGCCTACAGTGAATCCAGCTTCTTAAATATTCCATTGAGATTTAATGCTCATTCATTTTCACCATATGTACCCTTTCTAGCCTTGGTTAATAGCTTGAAATAAAACAAACAATACAAAATCTTAAATTAAGGGAATAAAAGAAACCCACTAGAGGTAAAAGTCTATCTGATTCAATTTAGACAAATATGTCTCTTTGTGTATCACCATTTCAAAACATGAGCCCATTCCAACGTCTAAGAACCTTGTGATCCAAACTGATTTTGTCTCACTTCTACCTACAATTTAAGCATTTGTCCTCTTGTTTGGTCCCTGAATAGACTGCTTTAAAAGAGGGTAGCTACCCCATCATAGAAGTCTTACAGCATGATAGAGATTCTTGTTCAGGAGCATGTTAGACTAAAAATCTTTGAGGTCACTTTGAAGAATGAAATTCTTTGATGAAAAACAAAACTCTTCCTGAGCCAAGTAATTCTTTATATAGCTACAGGAAGCAAACTGTCATTCATGTATATCTTTTCTCTGTTTTTTTTTTAATAGTTTTATTGATATTTTCTGTTTCTTACATCACCACACTTATGTCAAATATCCCTCTCTCCCTCCTAAGAGTAATTTTATATAATATATAATGTTTTTATGAAGGAAAAAAAATCAGCATAATTGACTGATACACTGAAAAAGCCTGAAAACATGTGCAATATGTAAACCTGTGGATCTTCCACCTCCATGAAGGAATAGGTTGGGAATATTTTTTCATAGCTCTTCCTTTTGCCCTCTCATGCATTTTCAGGGGAGTTTGAAATTCCAATATTGGATGGTGTAGCAGCAAGCACCCTAGAAAACCCAGGATGGCTGCTAGCACAGGTTCTTTAACCTGTTTTTCTAAAGGAAAACAACTCAAAAAGGGTTAACAATATTACTTTAATCAAACATATATCATTTACCTAGTTCAGGGGAAAAAGTCAGCACTCTGAACTTCAGAGAAAATACAAACAGAAGTTACAAGCAGACAAAAATACAGACAGAGAAACAGACCAACAGACAGAGCTTCTAGTTGTCTGACCATCATATACACATTGTTAGTTACCAGAGAGAGAAGCACCAACATCTGGGTTTTCAAAGCTGGGGGGCTCAATGGCTGCCCAGAGTCTCATCTGAAGAAATCATACAACTCTTCCCAAAGTGAGCCCCAAAGCAAAACCTCACATGAGGGTATATATAGCCTTCTCCAGGGTCAGAGAATGTCACAACCATCATGACCCACTGCCCAATCACAAAGTAACAACGTGTGGGCATTTGTAACAATACTGGGATTTGAAGATCTTCCATGCCCCTTGAGCTTGCTGATGTAGCAGGAAGGGGTGGAGCAAGAGAATGCCGGAACCAAGCTAGTCTCCGTGCAGTGCAGACTGGAAGCGGCGTCAGAGGCAGTGGCTGCGGCTGCGAACTCTTTTTGCTTTGAGTGGGCCAGAATCTCTGCTAAGGACTCCTGCTGAGGACTGCCTGGGGCAGGAACTGCCAGGGGCCAGAGCTGCTGGGACCAAGCTGCCTGGACGCTGAGCAGTTGCGTGCGTGAGGAGAGGAGGATCTTTGCCTGAGGTAGCCTGTCCTGTTTGAAGGCTTGAGGATGTGGGTATTTACTACTTTGACCACATGTGCCAACTTCATCACTACTGGGTTGGCTTTGACTTTCTGGTTTTGGGATTCAG
>JAQQSV010024541.1:0-10146 GCA_028646515.1 Pseudochirops corinnae
TCTCAGAAGGGAATTGTTTTATATAGAAATATTTATTTTTTCACTATAGAAAGAAATGTTTGTGTCTTTAGACTATTAGGCTGGAAAAAGAAAGAAGAAAAAGAGGGAAGGAAGGAAGGAAGGAAGGAAGGAAGGAAAGAAGGAAGGAAGGAAGGAAGGAAGGAAGGAAGGAAGGAAGGAAGGAAGGAAGGAAGGAAAGATGACCCACCAGGTTTGACCTGTGTTGGCATGTATCTAAATATAGCCTGTGAAAAAGAAGCAGAAACAAATCAGAGCTAGTCAGATTACTGGTGATGGTCATCTCCAATTAGAACTAACATCTAATTATTGTAAGTTGGCTTGGTAGCAACCTGAGATAATTCTGTCTTGATTTTCTAAGCGTAACACTCATGGAAAAATCATGGTAGTCTAGGAATTATAATATTTCTTCCACAACAGGTAGAATCAAGTGAATAATCTTCAATAATAATATCCTTTGCCTATACATATATATATATATATCTAGTGTATATAGATAGATAGATATCAATATCGATATATACATATCTATATAAATATATATGCAGAAAAATTTACATATACATACAGTAGCTTCATGAAGAAAAAGAAGAAAGAGGAGGACTAGGGAAAGGAGGAGGAGGAGAAGGAGGAGATGGCAGAAATGGAGGCAGAAAAGAGAAGAAGGATGAAAAAAGAAAAAAAAATGATTTAATAGCCACCAATTTCTCATAGAAAATAATTCCCATATATATTGATATTGATATTCTAATGCTGTATTTGTATGCTGATGAGTCATACACACACATAGTCTTTGAAAAATAATAAGCTCAAATAATCATCACACAGAAGACCATAGGAGGCTGTATTTTAGTTAAGCACCAGCCATACCATATTCCAAGTATGGAACTATGAGAAAGACTTGAAATATCATTAAAGAACATTAAGATAAAACGATGGCTGTGTCCAATGACCACATCAAAGGTTAATTTGTCTCCATTCATGTAGTCCACTCAGTTTACTTTTAAGGGTTAACGTCTTATCACTAATATCCTTGTGATTTTGAGACAGTTTTAAGAGAGACCCTGGGAATGTCAGGGACCTCCAGTGAACAACTAATGTGAGGTCTTGAAGAAGCCTCTTACACAACATTCAGGCAGGCATGGATTATAATTGGCATCATTAAGAGAAACAGCCCCAACAAAGAGAGTAGACCTATAGTTGAGTTTTCTGGACCAATTAAGAAGTAGTTTATCCCAACTTCCCAGTGATTTTTGGTTTGGGAACACTGTCCACTGTGGTGAACTATTTCTTGGTTGTGCATTTATCAATTCGCACATGATTTGAGCTTCTGAGAAACTCCAAGTCTCTCCTTTTTTATTCCATTAAAAAACAAACAAACAAATCTCTTTGAGACAAGGAAATCATAGAAATTCCTGTCCTCTTGAAAGCTAAAGTCAGGAGGGTGTGAAGGCCTTCTCTAAGGTCAAAGGAGCTCTCTAATCAAACCAAGAATGTCTTTAATCCATTTATCTTAAGTAATATGTCTCTATGATATAAGTAAAGCATTTCCAAGTGAGCAGAAGAGTAGAATGGAAAAGATCATCAAACACTGGGAATCATAAGTAAGGTTAGGAATAAAAATTGACACCTTTTAGGGAACTGTATTGGTCCATTATTTTATACTTTTAACTAACCTTTCAATTAAAAAAAAAAGTCCAACCTTTAATAAAAAATGCCTGCCCTTTAACTAATGAATTTCCAGAGCTCCCTTATTACTAAACATCTGGACTTTCAATGAAGCATTTCGGAGATATTTATGAAAATAGTATCCATGTGATAATGGTTCACAAACCTGGGACTCTCACATATTGAAGTGTAGCTGTGCATGTGAGAGGTTAGACCAGCAAATTACAATGGAAGAGGAACGCAAATCAGGCAATCTCATCAATTTGCAGAGGCTTTTCTTTGAAATAACACTATTTAATTAAACCAATTGACCCAGGCATTTGGAATGATTTTCCCCAGAGTTTTAGCTGTGGGTATATAAACTGTCAACAAATTCAGCAGTAAAATGAGGTGGATGACAGAATGTTAGCAATATTAATAATAACATGATAATTTAAAAAACCAGGCATTTATATAGCTCTTTCATGCATGCAAAATCTTTACTATACACAATCTCCTTTGCTCTTGTGCCTGCATATTCATGTATATTTTGTGTGTGTGTGTATTTCCCTTCTGAAATGGATTACTCCCTTGAGGAAAACATTTATTAAGTGACTTCTATGTGCTACACACTGCTAAATGCCTTGTTAATATCATCTTATGGCATACAACGACCCTGAGAAGAAGGCACCATTATTAGCCCCATTTTACATTTGAAGAAACTAAAGTAGATAAAGGCTAGGTGACTTACACAGGGTCATTCAACTAATAAGTTATGGAAATCAAATTTGAATATGAATCTTCCTGACTCTAGCCTGTGTTTCTATCCTCTATAGCACCTAGCTACAAACTGGATTTTCAGTCAGAAAACTAATAATGGTGTGGATGAAGACAGCATGGTGAGGGTGGAATCTTGGTCTCTGATTTCATCAGTAGAGGAAACTGATAATGCTGCATAAACAAGCTACATATACAATAGACAAGGAATCAAGAGAGAGAAGACAATGGAATTGAGAAATCAGTCATGGCTTCCTTTGTAATGGCCATCTTAGTTGCAAACTGAAGGAAACCAGGCAAGCCAGGGGAGGATATGAGGAGGGAGACTGATCAAGGCATAGGGGGTAGGCAGAGAAAATGCTCAGAATATGGAGATGGTATGCTTTTTCAAAGAATAGTCAAGAGGCCAGTGTCCCTGGATCAGAGAATAGAGTTGTGTAAGGTGTAAGAAGACTGGAGAAGTAGGGAGCAGGGGTAGGTGTAAAGGGCTTTGAACACCAAGCAGAGGATATATTATATTTGGTCCTGGAGGTGACAGGGAACCATTGGCGTTTATTGGATAGTACTGGGGGTGATACAGTCAGACCTACCCTTTAGGAAGTTCACTTTGACAACTGAATTGAATATAGGATGGAGTGGTGAGAGACTTATGTGTCATTTAAACCAACCAAATTCTTAATGTAAGTAATACATTTTCCCTTTATAAATATGAGTATCTGGCTAATGGACAGGTCCAGAAGGAAAATTTAAATGTGCTTCTATTTCAGATTCTTCATTGACTCATCTTAATTTACATCCAAGTGCTGGTAAACACAGCTTAACAATTTTTTATGGTTTTAATAGAGATTAGAATAAAGAATATGCAGGGAACTCTAACTTAAGGAAATTCCCATTATGAATCAGTTCAGCACATTTTCTGTTGGTTTTAATTGCTTCCAGCATGGGGTGGTGTTTGATTTTCCCAGAGTCACATATTCAGTATGCATCAAAACCAGGACTGGAATCCAGCTCTTTTGCTTTTCAAGGCTAACTCTCCGTTCAATTGTGCCACAGTCTATGTTTTTATATTCACATAGGAATTATTGCAAAGCTTAGCCATAAAACTTCCAAGAATCTGTGGCATATCATCACGAGACATATCAAAACTTCTGTCTATTCCCAGTGTCATGGGAGTTAGAAAGTAGTTGAACAAGCAAGTCAGCTTGGAAGGGGAAGCTTTACACTATGGATTAGAATCATGGTGTCCAGAGGATTTCATCCTCTCTTCTCCAGCCACTACTCCAGCCTCTGGTTCTGCCCACCTTGTAGTTCTCTCATTACATACATATTCTCTCTACTCTGCACTACAATCCATCTTGGGGTTGGAAAATCCATACCTTCATGCTTCTCTCTACATTATTGTTGTATAATCATTTCTTCAGGTATGTCTGACTCTCTGAGCCCTTTATTTTTGGTTAAGATACTGGAGGGTTTTGCTATTTTCCTCTCTAGCTCATTTTATGGATGGGCACACTAAGCAAACAAGATTAAATGATTTGGCTGGGGACATGTGCTTAGTATTTGAGGGCAGATTTCAATTTAGGAAGATATTCTGTCCAGTGCACCACCTAGTTGCATGCCACATGGCCATTCCAAATATTTACCACCATAGCCCTTCCATTTCCTCAGATACGCTTAACTCTAAAAGTCCCACACTAAAACCCCTTAGCTGTCCCCCAAATCCTCAAGAAACATAACCAGCTCCATATCAAAAGGCACCATATATACCCTTCTCTCTCCTCCAGTCCCTGATAGTCTCTAAAAACTCAGATTTTCCACACTGTCTTCTGACATATAGAAACAAATAGATTATATGAGTTGTACTTTACTTATCCTTCATGATAATCAGAAGAATTTTCCATTTTCTTCATCAAAATGTTTCTTTGATGATGTTTTGAGGTCCTTTATCCATGTTCTCTTTTACAATCCCTTGTTTGTGAAAGAATCCAAAAGAATTTAATAAGTGCTTATTATATGCCAGGCATTATGTCAAGCAACAAGATACAAACAAAGGAAACAAGAAAATCCCTGTCCTCAAGGGGTTTACATTCTAATAGAGGAAGACTATACACACAATAAGACACACACATATACATGCACTGTCTATCTACACAATACACATATATATATATATATAAATATAGATATGGATATACAGTGTATGCACATGTATGTATATATATACACATATATGCATATGTATGTGAATATGTGTATACATATATGTATGTGTATATGTATATGCGTATGTATATGGCAGTAACAGTGAAGAACAGAGATTTTGGTGTGAAATGTCACAAGTTGGTAAGTGCAACCACAGAGTAAGTGATTGTCACATCCTTTCCAGGAATGGAGGTAATTATTTTATTAGCAGTTACAAAGCTAGACGTGTCAATTTTGTGTAGACAGTAGTGAGAAGGGGAGAGTGCATTAACAATACTAGGACAGGAAGATGAACAGAATCATTTTGCTGGGACTTGGGCTGGGTGAGGCTAAGTGGAGAGAACAAATCACAAGCCCAGAGCCCTAGTATATCCTATTGGAGGTGGAGGCTGGAATGGTACAGTCTGGTCATTCAAAGCACAATACTTATTTATTATCCTCTGAGTGAAACTCATTTTTCATTCTTTGGAGATTGCCAAGCTGCATTTTGAAGAGACAAGAATAATGGGACCTGGAAAGAGAATATGGATGGAGTTAGCAATTGAAGATGACTCCAATGTTGTGAGCTTTGGTGACAAGAAGCATGGTGGTACCTGCATTAGAAATGGAGATCTTAGGAAGAGGGAAAAATTCTTTGAGGAAAAATACTGAATGCTATCTCAGACGTGTTGAGATTCATTTGTCTACAGGTGAATCAGTTTCAAATGTAAAAAAAAAAAGTTTATGCTCAGGGGCAATAGATGAGGGACTAGGCCTGGAAGTATAGATGCTCAACATATTGCATTATGAGTCATCTGTGTAGAGAGGAGGATTGAACCACTGGATGAAGATGAAGGGTTAGAGAAGGAAGGAAACATTTATTAAGTGCCTACTATATGTCATGCAATGTGCTAAATGCTTGCAAATATTATCTCCTTTAATCCTCACAACAACCCTCCAAGGGAGCTTTTATTATTATCTTCATTTTGCAGTAGAAGAAATTGAAGTAAACAGAGATCAAGTCACATGCTTAGCTAGTAAATATCTGAAACCAGATTCAAACTTAGGTTTTCTTGACTCCAGTTACAGAATTCTATCCAGTACACCTTCTTACCACTTAGCTGGAGGGAGAGAGACAAAGAGAGAGAGAGAGACAGAGAGAGACAGAGAGAGAGACAGAGAGATAGAGAGACAAAGAGACAGAGAGAGACAGAAACAGAGAGAGACACAGAGAGAGACAGACAGACAGAGACAGAGAGACACAGAGAGGCACAGAAATAGAGAGAGACAGAGAGAGACAGACAGGGACAGAGAGACACAGAGACAGAGAAACAGAGACAGAGACAGAGAGAGAGACAGAAAGAGAGACAGAGAGAGAAAGAGGGAGAGAGGAAGAAAGAGACAGAGAGACAGAGAGAGAGAGAGAGAGAGAGAGAGAGAGAGAGAGAGAGAGAGAGAGAGATCAGTGCAGAAAAAAGGAAAGAAGAGGAGAGGAGAGTCAGGAGGAAAAAAAAATTACCCCAGGGATATACACAGTTAATATGTATAACATGGGCAGTGATTCAGCAAAGGATATGGAGGACTGATTAGGAAGGTAGATAGGAGAACCAAAAGGTAGTTATGATATCAAAGACACAGAAATGAGAGAATAACCAGGAAGACAGAGTAGGTAACAGTGATAAATAAATACTGTCACAAGTAAACAAGGATAAGTACTGAGAAAATATCACTATATTTGACAATCACATCACTGATAACTTTTGTAAAAGTTTCAATTGAGAGATGTGTGTCTTCATTTCTTTGAACTCAAACGTCTTTATTTGTTATTTAAATGAAGGAATTATATCATATGATCTCTCACATCCCCTTAAGTACTAAATTCATAATCTTATCATGCTAAAATACAAGGCAAGCACAAAAGGCGTAACTGTCATTTTATTACATAATATTAAAAAGTTTTTTTTCCAAATCGATGAATATAGAATAAGAGACACAGTTAAGTGGGAAAAAATCTGAGTTAGAAATCATTGCAATTATCAAGTCAAAACAGTATTTTATTGGCAAAGGAATAATTCCTATGCTTGTGTAGCTATTCTCCTCAACTAGAGAATAAAAAAGAGAATTGTGTGATAATTTTCTCCTATATCCCCCAAAGGGACTAGTATAATGTATTACACATAATAGACACTCAATAAAATTTCTTGATTGACTGAATTATGATTATGAAAATCCAAAATTTAGCTGTCTTATAAGGGTTTTATTTCACAATAAAATCTGGCCTTCAGATTGTTCATGGATTTATGAAGGAGTTATGCAAAATTGACTTTCATCATGCCTCCTTCTATTAGCTCTATATAACCTTGGGCAATTTCCCCATACTCTCTGACCCTCAGTTTCTTCAGTCGTAAACCGTGCATGTCAATATTTACGTTATCTGCCTCATGAGACATGAACTTTATAATCTACTAAATGTAGGGAAATTTGAGTTATTATCATCTCTATATCATTCTACATATGTTCTTCCCCACCACTTGATATTACTGTCCTCTCTATATAACTAGTTTCATCAAAGTTCCAAGTACAGAAGTCATCAAGAGATCTAGCCTGATATAATGACTAAGTTCCTGGATTTGGAATCAGATATATCTGAATTAGAATCCGGACTCAAACTTTGACTAGCTGTGCGACCTTGAGAAATGTATTTCTTTGTGTCTGTTTCCTCATCTATAAAGTTGTAGGGCTCGGCTCAGTGACCTCCAAAGTCTTTTCTGGGTCCAAGTCTATAATTTTCTGGTTCTTTGCTATCATCGTGGTCTCTTTCCAGGAGCTGCTCTTTGGATAACTGGCGGTGTAATTCACTCTGATAAAACCATTATCCAGAAAGACTCATCTTGACTAACATGGAAGGTATTGCTACGTGTTCAAAATCATTGCTCAGAACCATTTAGTGATCAAATAGAAACAATGTAAGTCTCATTGGGGGATCATGGATTTAGTATTGGCAGGGAACTTAAAGGTAACCTAGCCCAAAACCCCCATCCATTTTCCAGAGGAGGAAATGGAGGCTAAGGGAGTTTAAGTAACTTCTCCAAGTTCATACAAATAGAAGAACTGAGCTAGGACTCTAATTCTTCATCTCTGTCTATGAATCCAATATGCCTTTCATTACACCCTATCGTGTCAAGAATGCAAAAACAAAGTATAAAATAGAATAAAATATGTCATTTTCAGAAAAAGAACCAAAAATGTAAGCTACTTTTGAGCAAAAGGGGAATTCTTTTCCCTCTAAATCATTTGAATTAAATTTCCAATTATTTAAAACCAATGTTTCTTTTGTTTGTTTGCTTTAATAATTTTTCTTGAAATCTTTTATTTTTATCCTAACTTCATTCCCTAATGAATTCTTCTCTCCTCACCTGCTATTCCTTATAATAAATCATACAAAGAAAGAAAAAGCAAAATACAGCCAATATAATTAACATTATGAAATATTCAAATATTACATCTAGTATTCCACATCCATAATTTCTCATCTCTACCAAGAAGTTTGGATGATTTCTCATATCTCCTTTTTGGGACCTAACAGTTTTGATTATCTTTATTTATGCTGTTTTTATTCACTCTAAATATTCTTTTCTGTGCTCTGCTCTCTTTACTTTGCATCAGTTCCTGTACATCTCTCCTTGCTTTTCTGTATTCATGAAATTCCTACTTTCTTTCAAGATAGTGATATAACATTAAATTCACATACTACAATTTGTTTAGCCATTTCCCAATCAGTGGGCATCTATTTTCTTTTCTATTCCTCATTACTACAAAAAAGTGCTGTTGTAAACATGTTTATAAAATGCTTAGCAAAATAACTAGCACATAGTAGGTTGTATACAAATGTTATCATCCTTACTCCTGGTCGTTAGGTGGATCAGTGAATAGAGCACTGGGTCTGGAGTTAGGAATACCTGACTTCAGATTCAGTCTCAGATGCTTAATAGCTGTGTGACCTAGGGTGAGTCACAGACCTCTGTTTTCCTTTATCCATTGGATAAGGAAAATCACTTCAATATCCTTGCCAAGAAAACCCCATGGACAATATTATCCATAGGGTTACAAAGAGTTGGATGTGACTCAACAGCAACAACAAAATCTTATTCTTATTATTTTTGCATATATGGAACTTTTATTTTAGTCTATCATTTCTCTAGGATCTTTCTCTCTCTCTTTCTCTCCATCTCTCTGTAAACTCTCTGGGTCAAAGTGTGTGGAAATTTTACTCTCTTTGCATAATCCCAAATTACCTTTCATAATGGTTAGATCCATTCACAGTTTCACGAGTAATGGATTAGTCTACCTATCTTTTTACAACCTCTCTAAAACTATTTAACTATTTTGTCATCTTTAACAACTCTTTAGGTTTGAAGTGAGAACCAGGTTCATTTTAATTTGTATTTCTCTTATCATTAGGGAATTGAAACATCTTTTTTTTTTAATTGCTGCTAATAGTTTGTAAGTCTTTTGAGAACTGCTTGTTCAGGGGGAGGAGCCAAGATGGTGGCGTAGGAGCAGCAACATATGGCAGCTCCCACACAGCCACCTCAAAACACTCGTAAAATATGACTCTAAACAAATTTTAGAGCTCTAAAATGCACACAAATATACTTTCCGCTGAAGGTAGCTTGGCTAGGAGGGACTATCTCAGCGCTGGGAGCCAAAACCAGCCCAGCCTGAAATGGCAGCTTGTCCCTGGGGAAGGCCTGACGAGTTGAGCCACAGCTGGAGCCTCAAGAGAGTGGATCAGTGGCAGCTGTGGCAGTTTCCAGAATTATCAAGCCATAAGAAAAAAGGACTAAGTGAAAGGTCAGTGGAACTCGGCTAAAATTGGGGGAGAAAAGTGGGTCTGGTAAAACTGCCTCCAGCGCAAGGAAGTGGCAGAAGTGGAGGCCCTTCAGCTGCCTCCATGTTGCTGCTTCAGAGCTCCCGGCCTGCAGACTGCAGGGGGGCCAAGCGATCATTCAGAGGCCAAGTGCTCTTGCATTGAGCAGCCTGGATCCGGATTGTGGTCTTGGGTGGTGGTCCTGGAGTGTGTTTTCAGTGAGCCAAAGCTGGTGGGGGCTGTAGTAGCCTCCTAAAAGTGCCAGCAGCTGGGAAAACCCCAGCGATGGGACAGAGCTTTCCCCTCTGGAAGCAGAGTTTCACAGAGCTAAAAAAAAATCAACCATGAGCAGGTAAAGGAAGCAAAGTAAGAACAGCAACCAAACTCTAGATTCCTTCTTTGGGGAAAAGAAGGATCAAAGCAGGGAATGGGAGGAAGACAACACAGTCAGAACTCCCACACCAAAAGCTTCCAAGAAACGTGAAGACTGTCTAAAAGCTAGAGATCAGCTTAAGAAGTATTTTGAAAACCAAATGAGAGAAGTGGAGGAAAAATTGGGAAGAGAAATAAGAATACTGCAAGAAAATCATGAAAAGAGAGTCAACAACCTGACTGAAGAAATTAACACCTTAAAAAAATAGATTAACCCAAAT
>JAQQSV010024542.1:0-10146 GCA_028646515.1 Pseudochirops corinnae
GGTTTTTTCAAGGAGATATTTCACATTGCTTTCTATTTTTTTCATTTGTTTGGATCTGTTTGATAGTATCTTGATTTCTCATAAAGTCATTTGCTTTCATTT
The DNA here is from genome assembly GCA_028646515.1 of Pseudochirops corinnae. NCBI lineage: Eukaryota > Metazoa > Chordata > Mammalia > Diprotodontia > Pseudocheiridae > Pseudochirops > Pseudochirops corinnae. Next base: position 103 of record JAQQSV010024542.1, read on the forward strand.
GCTCTACTCTAATTCTGAAGGAATTATTCTCTTCAGAAAGCTTTTGAGATTCTCTTTCCATCCGGCAAATTTGACTTTTTAAGGCATTCTTCTCCTCATTGGCTTTTAGGGCCTCTTTTGCCATTTGAGTTAATCTATTTTTTAAGGTGTTAATTTCTTTAGTCAGGTTGTTGCCTCTCTTCTCATGATTTTCTTGCATCGTTCTTATTTCTCTTCCCAATTTTTCCTCCACTTCTCTCATTTGGTTTTTAAAATCCTTATTAAGCTGCTCTATGCCTTGTAAGAAGTCTTCATGTTTCTTGGAAACTTTTGTTATGGGAGTTCTGACTGTGTTGTCTTCCTCCCATTCCCTGCTTTGATCCTACTTGTCTCTAAAGAAGGAATCTAGAATTTGGTTGCTGTTTTTACTTTGCTTTCTTTGCCTGCTCATGGTTGGCCAGTCAATGATTTTTTAGCTCTGTGGAACTCTGTCCCAAATAGCTGACATTTTCCCTGCTGCTGGAGCTTTTAGGAGGCTGCTGAAGCCCCCACCAGCTTTGGCTCACTGAAAACACACTCCAGGACCACCACCCAAGACCACGATCCGGATCCAGGCTACTCAATGCAACAGTACTTGGCCTCTGAATGATAGGTTGGCCCCCCTGCAGTCTGCAGGCTGGGAGCTCTGAAGCAGCAATGTGGAGGCAACTGCAGGGACTCTGCTTCTGCCTCTTCCTTGCCCTGGAGGCAGTTTGTCCGGACCTGCTTTTCTCCCCCAATTTTAGCCAAGTTCCAATGACCTTTCACTTAGTCCTCTTTTCTTATGGCTTGATAATTCTGAAAACTGCCACAGCTGCTGCAGATCCACTCTCTTGTAGCTCCAGCTGCAGCTTGGCTTGGCACATCCAGCTACTCCTGGAGCAAAACTGCGGTTTCAGGCTGGGCTGGTTTTGGCTGCCAGCACTGAGATGGTCCCTTCAAGCTGAGCTGCCTTCAGCGGGAGGTCTATCTGTGTGCATTTTAGAGCCCTAAAATTTGTTTAGAGTCATATTTTTGGGTATTTGATGTGGCTGTGTGGGAGCTGCCGTACCTTGCTGCTCCTATGCCGTCATCTTGGCTCCACCCCCTGGTATGGGAGTTCTGACTGTGATGTCTTCCTCCCATTCCATGCGTTGATCCTCTTTGTCCCCAAAGAAGGCATCTAAAGTTCTGTTGCTGTTCTTACTTTGCTTCCTTTGCCTGCTCATGTTGCCAGTCAGTTTCTTGATTTTTTAGCTCTGTGGAATTCTGCTTCCAGAGGGGAAAGCTTTGTCCAAAATTGCTGGGGTTTTCACAGCTGCCTGAGTTATTGGCAGGTGACCATTTTTTTGCAGCCCCCACCAGCTTTGGCTCACTGAAAATTCACCCCAGGACCACCACCCAATACCATGATCTGGATCCAGGCCGCTTAACACAAGAACACTTAGCCTCTGAATGATTGCTTGGCCCCCCTACAGTCTGCAGGCTAGGATCTCTGAAGCAGCAACATGGAGGCAGCTATAGGGACCCCACTTCTGCCGCTTCCTTCCCTGGAAGCATTTTGGCCAAACCAATTTTCTCCCCCAAATTTAGCTAAGTTCCACTGACCTTTCATTTAGTCCTTGTTTCTTATGGCTTGATAATTCTAGAAACTGCCACAGCTGCTGCTGATCCACTCTCCTGAAGGCTCCACCTGCGGCTTGTCCTGGCTGCCCTGGGGCCAAGCCATGGTTTAAAGTTGGTCTGGTTTTGGCTCCTAGGGTGCTGTGATGAGTCCTTCCTGCTGAGCTGCCTTCAGCAGGAGATGTGTTTTTCTGTATTTTTGTGAATTTTAGAGGCCTAAAATTTGTTTAGAGTCAAATTTTATGGGTATTTGAATTGGCTATGTGGGAGCTGTAGAACCTTGTTGCTTCCATGCTGCCATCTTGGCTCCACCCATCTCAGAAGTTTTTAAACTGCATTTCTCCTCTCAATAGTGAGTCAGAGCAAGGTTTTTTTTTTCCATATGGGTACAGATAGCTTTGATTACATCATCTAAAAATTGTTACTATGTATCAATAATTTTTCCCTTCAGGAATGGCTTTTTTATAAAATTGACTCAGTTCTCTGTAAGTTTGAGAAATGAGATCTTTATCACAGAAACTTGCTTCAATATTTTTTCACAGTTACTATGCTGTTTTTCCCTTCATCCTATTCCCCACTTGTATTCTATTCTCTCTCTTCTTTAACCCTGTCCCTCTCCAAATTGTTTTGCTTTTGATTACCCCTCCCCAATCTGCCCTTCCTTCTGTCACCTCCTCCCTTCTTTTAGCCCCTTCCCTTTCTACTTTCCTGTAGTGCAAGATAGATTTCTATACCCAACTGAGTGTGTGTGTTAATCTCTCTTTTAGCTTAATCTGATAAGAGCCAGGTTCACTCACTCCCTCTCACCAGACCCTTTTCCCCTTACATTGTAAAATTCTTTCTTGATTCTTTTATGTAAGGTAATTTACTCTGTTCTACCTCTGCCTTTCTCTCAGTACATTCTTCTCTCACTCTTTAATTTTGTTGTTTAATTATTATCCTCCCATATTCAATTCATACCTGTGCCCTCTGTACGTATATATGCAGGTACACACACACATACTTACACACCCATATACATACACAGTTACACATATATATATGCATATGCATGCATGCATACCTTCTAACTTCTCTAACAATGAAAAAGTTGTTATGAGTTACAGAGATCATCTTCCCATGTAAACAGTTTAACCTTATTAAATCCCTTATGATTTTTTCCCTGTTTTCCATTTTGTGATTCTCTTGAGTCTTGTATTTGAAAATCAAATTATCTATGCAGCTCTGGTATTTTCATCAAGTATGCTTGACAGTCCTCTATTTGGTTGAAGGTCTATTTTTCCCCTTGAAAGTTTATCTTAGTTTTGCTGGGTAAATAATTCTTGGTTGTAATCCTACCTCCTTTTCACTTCAGAATGGCATATTCCAAGCCATCCTATTCTTAATGTGGTAGCTGTTGAATCTTGTGTTATCCTGACTGTGGCTCCATAATACTTGAATTGTTTCTTTCTGGCTGCTTTCAATATTTTCTCTTTGACCTGGGAGCTTTGGAATTTGGCTATAATATTCCTGAGAGTTTTATTTTTGAATCTCTTTCAGGAAGTGATTGGTGGATTCTTTCAATTTCTATTTTACCCTCTGGTTCTAGAATATAAGGTCAGTTATACTTGATAATTTTGTGGAAGATGATGCCTAGACTATTTTTTGGATCATGGCTTTTAAGCCATACAAAAACTTTTAAATTATCTCTCTTGGTCTATTTTATATGACAGTTGTTTTTCCAATGAGAAATTTCACATTGTTTTCTATTTTTTCATTCTTTTGGTTTTGTTTTATTGTTTCTTGATTTTGAATAAAATCATTAGCTTACATTTGCTCAATTTTAGTTTTCAAAGGATTATTTTCTTCAGTGAGCTCTTGAATCTCCTTTTCCATTTGGCTAATTCTACTTTTCATGGGAGATTTTTCTTCAAAGAAATTTTTCTGCTTCTTTTTCCATTTGGCCAATTCTTCTTTTTAAGGCATTCTTCTCTTCATTGTCCTTTCACATCTCTTTTACCATTTAGCCTTGCCTGTTTCCTAATGTGTTATTTGCTTAAGTAGTGTGTGTGTGCATGTGTGTGTGTGTGTGTGTGTACTTTAGCAAGCTTTTGACTTATTTTTTTCATGATTTTCTTGCATCACCCTCATTTCTCTTCCCAATTTTTCTTCTACCCCTTTTCCTTGATTTTCAAAATACTTTTTGAGCTCTTCTATGGCCTGAGACCAATTCATATTTTTCTTGGAGGCTTTTGATGTAGGTGCTTTGACTTTGTTATTTTCTTCTGAGTATGTATTTTGATCTTCCTTTAAACCACAGTAGCTTTCTATGATAAGAATATTTTTTCTGTTGTTTGTTCATTTTCCCACCATACTTGTTTACTTTTAACTCTTTGTTAAAGTAGGGTTCTGTTTCTATGGTGAAGGGCACATTGTCCCAAGCTTCAGGGTTTTGTACAGCTGTTTTCAGAGATACTTCTAGGGAACTGTAAGTTTTCAGTCCTTCCAAGGTGGTATGATCTAAGGAGGGATGTGTTACTCTCCTCCTGGCCTGTGCTCTGGTCTGTGAGTGACCACAAGCACTCTTTTCTCCTTTGGAAATGTGAGGAGGGTTCCCTCTCCTCCCCCATTGTGGTCATAAGTTTTAGTGTGCTAGTGCTCCTTCTCACCTTATGATCAGTTATTTGACCCTCTTGCTATCTATGGGTTGAAATCTCTGGAATTAAATGCTGCTTCTGCTGATTCAATGCCTCCCTAGGCCTGCTCTTGGTTTGCTGGAGCTGGGGCTGTTTTGACATAACCTGAGATGAAGTGTGCTCCATTCTCACCCAGGTGGGACCAAACTTTCCTGCTGACCCTGTAAATTGTCTTTGGCTGGAAAATTATTTCACCTGGTTTTTTCTGTGCTTTGCTGCTTCAGGAAGTTTTTTTTTTTTTAATTGGTATTATCTTGCCTCTGCCCTTTGTACTTTTCTTGGTAGTTGTTTTTATTTTTCCGTCTTGTATTTCTTTTATTTGAAGTGTTTGCAAGTCAAATATCTGCTCTAATCCCCCACCTCCACTTTTTTTGTAAGAATATTTCAAATGTCTCTCATTTATTAAGTGTCCATCTCTTTTTATTTGTGAATTGGGTCAGGTTTGTAGGGTCTATCATTTGGGATTGCATCTGAAGTTACTTTGCTTTTTGGAATATTTTATTACAATCTATTGCATTGTTTCTAGGGAGCACAAACTATTCTTATATTATTTATATTTCCTTTTTAATAATATATTAGAATGTCTTTCTCTCAGAAAATTGTTGAATTCTCTGTCATAGAAATATTTGATTTAATATTATGTCTTTAACACTTATGTGTCTTCAAACAGCTTAGTAATTTTTTTTCTGGAGGAAGTCTGTGAATTCTTTTTCCAAAATGTATTTTATTTTTTAACTTATGAAATAAAACAAGTGTTTCCAAAATGTAGTGTGATAAAAGATGCTTGCACATGAAACTGCAAATCTACTTTGCCCAACTTGCTATTTCTTTAAAGTACACAACAAAATTACCATGTATATTTATTTTTTCTCTTTTTTTCTTCCCTCCCCCACCCTAGAGATTACTACTATTAGACACAAATAGGTATGCAAAGAATTCATATTTTCTTTCCTGTATTCATAAGTTCTGAGCAAGTTTATGGGGATGTTGCATTGTGGGGTTCAGCTCTATGTTTTGATTTTATGAAGTTCTTCTGAGAGGTTAATAATCCTTAAGTTATCTCTGTACATCCCATCCTTGAGATCAATTCATTTTTCTTATAAGAAAATCATGTGATCTTTTAACATGATTCATTTGTTTCTCTTCCATATTTTCCTTCACTCAAATGAGATGTTTGTTATGTGTGTGTCATAGTACCTGGCACATAACAGGTACTTATTAAAGTCTTATTCTCTACCTCTCCCCTCACTTTGTTATATTTGCATTGTTCCTTCTTTTGCTTTTTTGGAGAGACCACCATGCATTCACATTATTCTATTCTGCAAAATATTTTTACCACACTAACCATATGTTCTGCCATTTGTTCTCATGTAAAATTTTTTCTCTCTCAAAGTTCTGAGTTCTTTCTTGAACTATTTGCAAACATTCTCCTCTGTTTCTGTGCTCTCTTGGGAATCCATAAATTTCTATTTCATCAAGTACTGGTTCTTTTGTTTTGAATTATTATTTAAGGATATTTACCATCTTTTAAAATGTTATATTAGCCATATTCCCTTCTCAGTTTAGTATCATCCCTGTTGATATTTCCATTCGAGTTCTAAGTTTTTAACTGAATTTCTTTACCTTAGAGCCTTTGTGGTCTTTGTCTTTTTCCCTTAATATTACCCTGTTGTTCAATTTCTGCCTTCTTCATTTTTGATATACTTACTTTTGGACATCCAGTCATCTTCTGCATTGGAAACTTCAAAATTTTCAGGAACCTGGGATAGGATTGGCTCCATATGGATGCTAATTTCCCACACTCATTGTCTGTCCCATTTCTTATGTACTTTTTGTCTCAGTCTAGGACAAACGAATTTCTGTTGCTTTTTGAATGCTTGGAGGAAGGTGGACTGAATATTTTGAAAGGTTTTTCTCCTTTCAGGTCTACTTGAAGGTGCCCTGGTGCCACCACAAGCAGTCAGTGGATAGTATTTCCCTCCTATATTACCCCTTCTCCAAATGTAGCAAGGCAGAGTTGAGGTCTTTTAATTGTGACCTGCTACCTGAGCACTTGTATTCTCAGCAATCCCCAGCAACTCCTTAATGTCTATTCAAGACTATGTGCACCTGTATACATATATACATATACATATACAAGCAAGCTCATATACATCATTTTGGTAATACCACGACTATCTGAGCAATGTTATATATGACCGTGAAACTCAAAACCTAAAGTTCACCTTTGAATAAACTAAAGAATGAAGAGATGAATGTTGCATATTTATAGGGTATGGTATATTGCCAATGCTGATATTCCTATGTACTGTTCCATACCTAACTCAGCTCCAGCTGGGATCTCTGCTTAAGATTGGAACAAAATGAGTCACTCAGTCTAAAAGTTACTTAGCTATTGAAGCTATGTTCACAGTAGGAATAGGATATTGAGAAGTTGAACATTTTCCTAATGCTGATAATGCTACTGGTCTTTCAGTCTCAAGCTTCAGGATAGAGCTGTCATTCCTTGTCTTCTGACTATTCTATTCAGGTGATGAAGAAGCATTATTGTCTGTACCTCCAGTGACTTCCTGTAATCTTCAATTCCCTCTGGGCCTTCTAGAAACATGGAGTGTAATCTCCCTGTTAGATTCTTTGGCTGTAACTTTCTTGTTATTCCACTGATCTGCCAATAAACTTCTGTCTGCCCCATACTCATATACACTCCTACCTAAAATTAATTTTTCACAGGATGGGAATAGAGATACTTATGGTTCTAGATACAGTATTTAATAAATGCTTATTCAATTTGATTTTATTTAAATTTGTAAAGTGAGAATAATAATAATACTTGCAAAAGCAACTTTGCAGGATTGTTGTGATGATTAAATGAGATAATGAGGGTAAACCATTTTGTAAACCTTAAAGTGCTTTTGAAATGTTCCTGATTATTATTACTTTAGCATAACTACAATGAGTTCTTTATGTGAATGTAACAATAGGCAGCAATCCTGTATTATTCCCACACAGACACTTCTGTCTAGGAAATTCAATAAAAAGACACTAGGAAAATAGAGGACTTCAATTTTCATTGCTCTTTATCTGAAACATTTCATTAGAACCAAATTCCCTTGACTTAAGACCACCCTTAAGCAACACAGGGAGCCATTTTCTAGATCTTTCTGACCCACATTTAACCCTCAATGTTCATCTCATTTACTCTTCATGTTCCTGTCTGATTTCATTCACATGTGCTTTCATTCTACTTTGAAGCACTATATTCAAACTTCTATTTTGTGCTTGGTATTTTCTGGAGATAGATATAAGACAGCCCAAATGGATAAACTAGTATGATTAATAATATTTATTATTACATAAGCTGAAACATACTGAGATCATCTAATTCCATAAAATATTTCAATCTGTTTCTCTAAAACAAACAATGTTCAGAAAGACAATATTTTCATGGAATAAATTTATAGAAATGTAGATGACCCTAAGCAAGACTGATACCTGTTTATTGTAGACATGTAGAGGAACTCTTCCTCCAAGTTTTGACCAGTAAAAAAGTTACATTTTTGCATAGATGTGCATACTATATTTACATATGATGCAGACAAAATCAATCCCTCACAATCACATTTGACAAAATGAAACTAGAAAAATATTCAAAGATACAAAGTATGAGACTGTTGCTATACATGTTCCTAGATGTATTCTTCTAGAATATATCTGCTGTCATTGCATCCAAGGGTACCATTTTCCTAAGGGATATTGAAGAAGACAGTTCAGGTGATTGCTTTTTTCTAAATAAAAACCAATGATTCTAATGTGTCTCTTTTTGCTGCCACAAATATTCCACAATATATTACAAAGTCTTTTTAAAATAGAGGTCAGGGCTTATGCTTTTTATGGTAGGAAAATGCCAGTATTTTCAAATGATGGGGAGAGAAACTGTTATTTCTAGCTTATTGTGTTAACAGACAGCTACTGTGTGGATGGAGCATCAAGCTTCATTAGACAATAGCTAGTTTCCAACCCATTCAGAGAAAACAATTTGAAGTTTAGATGATACATTATTTTGGCTTGGCATAGATTGGCTCCTGGGAACAAGTGAAAGAGAAGAGCTTAAAAAAAAACAAAACAGGATAATCATAGATAAAGCAATTTATTTAACAGTTTGACTAGCTGGTAGAAATTCATACCATAACATGCAGTTGAGACTCATCAAAAATAAGCATATCTGAGCTTAGTAATTTCAACGTGGCATATTTTATTTTTAATAGACTCTTATTAAATTCATAAAAGTTAATGAACTAGGAATTAAGTCATTATGAACTCTGTCCCAATTGTCTGTTATTAATAGCATCACGATAGTAGTGCTATTGTTAAATATCTCCACTCTAACTTCCCACTTTGAACCACTCATCATTTTAGGGACAGAGGGAGTATCTTTTTTTCCCCAAACATTTCTTTTAAACTCATGTAAGTTGCTCACTTAGTAGAATATTAGTTTACATTCATTTTTAGAAATCTCAAAGCATTTATTATTATTTCACTTATCTATCAAATATAACTATATTAAGAGCATATTCTTTGAAAAGCTTGTGTCCTATTTTGATGAGTATACTCCTGCAGCTGGTTCTGTCACGTAAGTGGGCTGAAGAAGCAGATTATGGGATCATAGATCTAGATCTGGAAAGGAACAAAATGACCGTCTAACTCCATCCCTCCGTTTTGCAGATGAGGAAACTGAGACCAAGGGAATTAAGTGACTTGTCCTAAATTCCACAGGTATTAAGCGGTAGAGGCAAATTTCAAACCTGGGTTTTCTGACTCCTGACTCAATATTCTTTCTACTCTGCCTCTTAATTTCTTCGTCTATAAAGTAGGGGAAATAAATTATCTCACAGAAAGTTTAATAATTTTGAAGATCTAGTGAGATCAGATTTATAGACAGTTTTGTGGTCAGAAACTACTATATAGGGGGGGCAGAGCCAAGATGGTGGCGTAACAGCAGCAACATATCGCAGCTCTCACATAGCCACCCCAAAATACCCATAAAATAGGACTCTAAACCAATCCTAGAACTCCAAAACGCACACAAGGATACTTCCCACTAAAATCAGCTTGGCTATGAGGAACCACATCAGCACTGCGAACCGAAGCCAGCCTGGCCTGAAGCCGGGGCTGTGCCCCGGGGGCGGCGGAAGAGCCTTTCAGGTGAGCGTATTAGCACCAGCTGCGAGTGGGGATTGAGAAAGGGGGAGATAAGCAGTCTGGCCGAAAAGGTCTCCAGAGCAGAAAAGCAAAAGGCAGAGGTTCTGCACCTGCCTCTGCATTGTAGCTTCCCACCCACAGCCTGCAGACAGCAGGGGGACTGAGCAATTGTTTTCAGGCCTGGGCTCTCACGTTGAGTGGGCTGGATCAGGATCATCATCTTGGGCCTCGATCTTGGAGTCTTCATTATCCAGTCAGCCAGAAGTCTACGGCAGCCTGGAGGACCCCAGTGATTTGGGACAGAGCTTTCCCTTCTGGAAGCAGAGCCCCATAGAGATTTAAAAAAATAAAATAAAATCACGGTCTAAACAACCATGAGTAAGAATAAGCATAAGAAGCTAAGTAAGAACACCTCCCAAACCCTAGATTCCTTCTTTGGGGAAAAGAAAGATCATGGGAGAGAGAGGGAGGAGGAGAGCGCAGCCAGAGCGCCCCCACCAGAGGCCTCCAATAAACATGAAGAATGCCTTAAAGCTAGAGATGAGCTGAA
>JAQQSV010024543.1:0-10146 GCA_028646515.1 Pseudochirops corinnae
AATATTATATAATTGTTATATATGTTATATAGTATGTAATAAAATTATAATAAATATATAATATATTATTATTTTAATATATAAATATATATTTATAAAATAAAAATAATAAATAAATAAATAAATAAATGGATGAATAAATAAATAAATAAATGAATGAATGAATAAAAGTAAATAAATCAATTTTAAAAAATAAAAAATATGTCTGAGGCCAGATTTAAACTCAGGAAGATGAGTCTTCCTGACTTGGCACACTATCTACTGCAGCACCTAGTTGACCCTTGCATATAGCATATACATATATATGGCACATACATGGGTGTTAATTGTTTATATATCTGGGAACCTTTATTGGGGAAAATTGATGCAAATATATTCCCCCATCTGCTGTATTTACTATTTCTACCTTTTTACATTTATTTGCAATATCTCTGCACCCTAATACGTCATCAATTTTTGTAACACCTCCAAGTAGTGTCAAGAAATACATATATTCTTTAGCAATCCCATGTAGAAAATGTCATAAGTCTTTTAATTATAGTCTTTCTGGTGATTTATTCAATTCCATACATTTCTCTGTGTTTATCTTACTATAAGATTTGTCCAAAACAGAAAGAGGAACATTAAAATTTCCTGCTAATGTTGTATTGTTGTCTGTTTTCTTTTAATTCAGTTAACTTTTTCTCTATTAATTTGGATGCTAAAGCATCTAAAACATAGAAGTTTAGTACTGATATTGTTTTTTGTCTATGGTTCTTTTAGCATAATGTAATTTCCCTGTTTATCTCTTTTTTGTTGTGAATGTTTGTTTTTGAGATCACAATCTCTCTTTTTTAAATTCCCTTGATGAAATTTTGTTTCAATTTTTAAAATTCTATTTACATCTTTTTAAGTGTGTTTATTACAAGTAACAGATTATGGGGTTTTATATTCTTCTCCAAACTCTCACATCTTTTTGTGTTATTGGATTTTATACTCCATTCACATTTAAAGTTAGAGTTAGATTTGTATTTTCATATGATTCCTCTTGGCCTGAGGCAGCACAAGTGGTTTCTCTAAACAATTTTGAGAGATTATATCCATTATAGGGATCTTATCTCCATCTATAGAATAACTGTTTCCTTTCATGGGAATTTTTTTCAGTGGGACCCTCTCCCAAAATAAGATTGACCCCTTTTCCTCCCCTATTTCAATCCTTCCCTTTGTCTCCTCCTTCATTCCCCTGTAAGACTTTTTTTTTTCCTGAGCAATGACAGGAGTTATTCCAATTTATTGTTAACCTTTGACTTATTTAGCGTAAATCACATATTGCCCTTTCTCTTCAACCTCTCCTTTTCCCTTTTATACACCTTCCCATTCTGCAATTTAGTTCACAAAAACACATTTATTCACTTGTAGGCAGGAGGCTGTGGAGTTTAGTCTGTGATGTTTCAGGCCTATTTCTCCACCAATATTTCTTTTATTTGACTTGAGTGTTCACGCTCATCTCCTTACATAACCTTTAGAAAGAAATCTTCTAATGGTCCATCCATTATGATTTTGCTGTTGTTATTTCCATTGTTGTTAACCTCCTAGTTGTTTCTATTTCTCTTTTTCTGGGATAATTTATTTCATTATCTGTCATCTGGAGTGTTGGCAAAGCAAACAATTTGTTTATGCCTGATTTTATTTGTAGAAATGCTTCGAGTGCTTCTTTTTTATTGAATACCCATCATGTTGCATTAGTGGTTAGGCTCAGATTTTCATGCTATGTCACCTTGAGTTGTATTTTGTGCTCCTTTGCTCTTCAAAACACATTAATCTGTTTCCTCCTTCAGTTTCCTGTTATAGGCTTATGTTATTTAAAGTTATTTTCTTTTATATTTGAATTTTTTTTTCCTGGTCAATTGCAGAATGTTTTGTTTGTCATTGGAATTGTTAAATATAACCATTACATGTCTTGATATATGCAATATAGAATATTTTTTTCCTGGAGGTGATCTGTGGAATCTTTCAATTAACTCTTTACTTTTAGTGTTCAAAAGTTCTAGTAGGTTTTCTTGTATTATTTCTTGTATTATGGTATTCAGGTTTTTTGACTTGTCACATTCTCCTTAGAAGTCTATAATCCTTAAGCTATCTCTACAATATTATCTTTGAGAGAGATGTTTTGCTTGTTTATAGATCCTTATTTTTTTATTTTTACATTTTTGTTTGTGGCTTTTCTTCTTCCAAATTGTATTTTACTTTTGTGTATTTTGCATTCGCAATCAATTGTTATTACTTCTGTTTCTTTGGTGTGGTTAGACTGTTCTGCCAATTATTTCTGCTTATTTGGTTATAAATTCTGATTTCACAAGTCTTATCTATTTTAAAAAATCATTCAGGAATTCTATTGGGAATCCATAGGTTACTCTGCTTCATCAAATTTTGATTCATTTTTCTTTGTCGTACAATATTTATTCCTAGATATCCGGACTTGTTTAGCTGGTCTGAAGGGCATATTCTCTTCCATTATTAATATCTTCCCTTTTGGTTTGTCTGCATATTTTCAAGGTCTTTAAGTAAGTTTTATTCTTTTTGAGATCTTTTGTAATTTTAATCTTTTCCTCATATATTTCCCTGTTTCTGAATTCCTGACCCTTCCCTTCTTTGATGAAGATTACCCTAGATGTTTGACTTCAAAGCTGTCTCAGACCTCTCCAATATTGGAAAATTTATGTTTCACTAGCTTCAATCTCTGCCCAAGTCAACTCTGGGGTGTGTGTGGGGAAACAGGCCCCAGCTGGATACCAATCTTCTTCCTCTGAATCCTAGTAGACCATGACATATGCTGATGTCCTTCTCCATTTCCCTCTGGGGCAGCTGGTGAAGCAATAGATAAAGTCCTGGGCCTGTAGTCAGAATGATCCATGTTTAAATAGGGCCTTAGTGACTTACTAGCTGTGTGATCCTGTGCAAGTCACTTAACCTCTGTTTGCTCCAGTATTCCTCAGTGTAAAATGGGGGTAAAAGAAGCAGGTCAGTTGTGAGAATCAAAAGGGATTATATTTATTAAAAAAAAAAACAGCACAGTACCTAGCACATGGTAGATATGCTATATAAGTGCTGATCCTTCCCTTTCCTCCCTTTCTCGGTTCTTTGTTTCAAAAATGTTGCAACTGCAACTCCACTGCCTTTTGGAAGTCCCAGCCAGAACAAACTTCTGGATTTCTGTTTCCTGCAGTGTGGGCAGAAAGAAACGGGAATATGCAGAGTTGAGTTCTGTTGCAAGCTTTGGTATTGGTTAGGAATTAGCTTTCTCTTCTCATCTGGTTTATCAGGTTTTTTTTTTAAATTTCAGACTGTGGAAAGAGCTGGAATTGTTTTTATCTCTTGCACATTTTGAAGTTTAAGAAGTTATGAGGATCAGAGAAAATTTCTAGTGCTCTATCTTGTTGGTATGTGATTCCCTCTTCTCCTTTTCCTCTATAACAGTGGTTCTCAACCTGTGGGTTAGGTTCAATTTGTAACAATGAAAATACATCCTGCATATCAGATATTTACATTACAATTCATAACAGTAGCAAAATTACAGTTATGAAGTAGCAACGAAAATAATATTATGGTTGCTGGTCACCACAACATGAGGAACTGTATTAAAGGGTCATGGCATTAGGAAGGTTGAGAACCACTGCTCTCTAAGGTTTTACTTAGATGTCTCATTAGCTCTCATGTTCAATGATCATTTCTATGCCGATAATTTCAAGAGGTTTATTTCTAATTCTCTTCTCTTTGCTGATCTATAGTCATGCATCACCAACTGTCTATAGAATAGCTTGAAGATGATATCCTTTAGGTATCTCAAACTCAACATGTTTGAAGTAGAATTCATTATATACCCTTCTTAGTCATCACCTCTTCAGTAATTTTCTGCTATTGTCAAGGACATCATCATCTTCCTGTCACTCTGGTTCTCAACCTGAGTGTCATTCTTGACTTCTTATTCTCACTCAACCCACATATTCAATCCATTGCAAAATCTTGTCATTTCTTCCTTCATATCTCTCCTATAACATCACCTTCTCTTCAATCAGATATCCACAACCCTATCATCACCTTTCACCTAGACCCTTCTTTAAGTCTTTCCATATTTCAATCTATCTTCCATTCAGCTTCCAAGATGATGTTTCTAAAGTCACACGGGACTATATTAGCCACCAGATCATTGAATCCACTATTAATTATTGGCTAAATATAAATTTCCCTTTATGACATTCAAAATTTATATCCTGACCCCTTTCTACCTTTCTATTATTGTACTTTACTCCCCTCCATGAATTCTATGATCCAGCTAAATTGAATTTCAACCACTTTTTGCCTTTCTTTTTATCAACAGTGCTTAGCATAGTACTTGGCACATTAAGCCCTTAATAAATATTTGTTAAATGACAAGTCCAAAACTCATCTCATTATCTTTTTCCACCCAAACTCACCCCTCTCCTGAATTTTCTTATTTCTGTCAAGTACATCATCATTCTTTCAACCACCCAAATTGCTAGTCACCCAGGTCTCACTCTTGACATAATTCCAGACTCTAGACTCTTAGCCTTACCACATAGACCCCATCAGTTACCAAATCTTGCCATTTCTACTATCTCAAAATCTCTTATTCCTTTTCATTTTTCTCTACTCACACAACTACCACCCAAGTGTAGGCTCTCAAAAGGTATTTCTTGGACTACTTTAAAACCCAGTTTGTTAACCTCCCTACATCAAGTCTCTTCTGTCTCTAGTCCATCGTTCATATTCCTGCCAAGGCAATTTTCCTAAAATGCAAATTTAACCATCTTCTTCAGTAAACTCCAATAGCTCCTTAATGTCTCTAGAATCAAATATGTTTTCCTCTATTGAGCTTTGCCAACCCTTCATAAACATTTATACATTACTACTTTTCCTTTTTAACATTCAAAAAGTCCCAAAATCTCTTCCTCCAGTCTCTCCCTTATCCTTTGAGAAGGTAAGCAATATGATACCCATTATATATATGAAGTTAAGCAAAACAAATTTCTATATCAACCATATTACAATAAAAAGGGGGGGGGATACTAATGTGCTACAACCCGCACTCAAAATTCAAAATTCAATTTTATCTCTGGAGAGAGATAACATTTTTTTATCTTGAATCATTGTGTTGATGAGAGTAGCTAAGTCTTTCACAGTTGATCAAGTTGATCATCATTATAATATTGCTGTTACTGTGTACAATATTCTCCTGGTTCTGTTCACTTCACTTTGCATCAGTTCATAAACATCTTCCTAGATCATTACTCTTTCTTCTCCATTATAGTTCAAACAAACTGGCTTTCAAGCTATTCCCCATACAAGCCCTCTATCTTGCATCTCCTCACCTTTGCAGTGTCTGTTACCCATACCTAAAAATATGTTTCTGTTTTACCTCTGACTCTTAGAACTCCCTGCTTATTTTAAAAGTTGCTCAAGTGACACCTATCTACATAAAGCCTTTTCTGGATATATCAGCTACTGGTACCCTCCCTACCCAACATTTACCTTGTATGTGTTTTATATATCAATCAGTCAACAAATATTTATTAAGTACGACTCGTGCCCCCAGACACACACAAACACACACACACACACACACACACACACACACTCATACACACAAAACCCACAAAAAGACTTACATTTTTAAATGGGAAATTCAACAAGTGCATAAATAAGTATGATAGAATAAATATATAGAAAAATACAAAGAAATTCAAAATAATTAAGTATTAAGTAGTTTGGTAATGAGGACACTAGCACTTAGGGGAAATCAGGAAAGGTTTCAGGTAGAGGGTATCACTTTTGACAGAACATAGGGTTTCATAGGTGAGGGACAGAGGAAAGAGCTGTTTGGCTCCCAGTATGGGAAAGAGGTAGTAATTTCCAATGAATACAGAAAGACAGATTGAGACCAATTTGGGAAAGGTTTTAAAAGTTAAACAGAAGAATTTATATTTCATTCTAAAAGCAATAGGGCATATAGGTAGTACAATAGATAGAATACCAGGCCTGGAAGGAGGAAGACTTGAGTTCAACTTTGGCTTCATACACTTTATGAACCTGGGCAAGTCACTTAGCCTTGTTTGTTTCAATTTCCTCATCTGTAAAATAAATTGGAGAAGGAAATGGTAAATCATTACAGTTTCTCATCCAAGAAAACCTCAAATGGAGTCAGAAAGAAGACTGAAAATGACTAAATAACAAAAGGCAAAAGGGAGCCATTGGAACTGATTAATGTGAGTATGATATGGTCAGATTTATAGTTAAGGAAAATCATTATTTTTCAGACTTGTTCTCTCTCAAATTGAACGTAAGTCTTCTGAGAGGCAGGGTTATTCATTTTTTTTTTTTTTGGTATCTCCAGAACCAGTAGGTGTTCAATAAATAATTTTGATTGATTGATTTGGTACAATTTCCTTGCTGACTTGAAAACTCTAGACTGATCTGTAGCAGTTTTTCCTCCCTGGAAGGTAATATGTTTTATATGAATCATTCTTGACATTATTCTGTTGGTTGAATGTTTTAAATAGAGATGAATTTTCCATAAGTTAATATGTTAATTCCATAACATAAGTTAAATTAGCATTCTTACTATGTTCAAATCTATTTAAAATTTTTCACAAAAAGCAGAGACCTCACCTTGCCAACATAGGTCTGCATAGTCAAAGCTGTGGTTTTTCAAGCAGCAATACATGACTGTGAGAGTTGGACTATGAGGAAAGTTGAGTGCTGTACAACTGATAATTTCAAACTGTAGTCCTGGAAGAGACCTTTGGTCCCTTGGATAGCTAGGTGACCAAATCAGTCAATACTTAAAGATACTGATTCAGACGATTCACTGGAAGGCCAAATACTGAAGCTGAAACTTAAACATTTTGGCCACATAATAAGAAGATGGAATTTATTGCAAAAGACGCTGTTGCTGAGAGGCAAAAAGAAAAAAGGGCATGGCAGAGGATGAAATGGGTTGATCTTGTCATGAAAAACAACCAAACAAACACGAACTTGGACAGACTTTGAGAGATAGCAGGGAATAGAAAGGCCTGATGTGCTATGGTCCATGGGGTCACAAAGAGTCAGATATGACTGAATGACTGAACAATACATGACTGAGCCGTTAGTGTGGAACTTGGTCAAAAGCTTTATACTAATCAATAAACTTGTGTGAATGTTATGTGTTACAGTCCTTTGGGATGCCTTGTTCAATAATCTGCTAGATGGCACAGTGGATAGATTGCTAGACCTCATGTCAGGAAGACCTGAGTTGAAATTCAGTTTCAGACAGTTACTAGCTGTGTGATCCTGGACAACACACTTGATGTCTATCTACTTCTGTTTTTTCACATGTAAAATGAGAGTAATAATAGCATCTATCTTTCAGAGTTGTTGTGAGGATAAAATGAGATATTTGTAAATTTTTTTGCAAACTTTAAAGTGATATATAAATGTTTTCTTCTTCTTCTTCCTCTTCTTCTTCTTCTTCTTCTTCTTCTTCTTCTTCTTCTTCTTCTTCTTCTTCTTCTTCTTCTGCTTCTGCTTCTTCTTCTTCTGCTTCTTCTTCTTCTTCTTCTTTGTCTCATCATCATTATCAGTATTATAAGTATTATACTTTTGGCATGACTTTTTTTTTCCAAAGTCAGTACATTGTTTTCTTGTGTTTATAATTTTTTTTTTAGTGACACAAGCTGTCAATACTTTGCATAAAGTACATAAACATGTAATTGGTGTATATTTGGAGGGGTTGCTGGTTTTCCCATCTTTTGGTAATAAATCTGTGATGCCTTCTGTTAAGAAAGATGGTGTCAGTCTTTCTTCAGTGAGGAATCTGGTAAAATACTTTACTAGAGATTTATGTGCCATTATGAAGCATTTGAGCCAATAATGATGACTCTTATGTAGCCCTGCTGCTTTTCTCTATCTTACAGAGAAGCTGGGGTTTCAATCACCTCCCTTGATATAATCATTCTATCCTTCATGTTATTAACAGTATGCATTATTTTGTGTTTGATTCCACTTGTACTTCTGTTATATTGGAATTTTTGAAATATAGAGACAACCAGAAATTGTCCATATTGTTCTTTTGGGGGTTCCCTTTGTCTTCTAATTTCTTTGTTTCTTCAAGCCTCTTAAAGTTATAGTTTGAAATAACTTTGAACTGTTTATGTTGTTTCTTTTGTGTTCTCTGCTTTGACTTCTTTTTATTATTTTAACCATTTGACTTTTGCTTATCAAGTATTTCAAATATATTTTTGTTCTCCAAATTCCATTCCAGTTTTAATTTTTTGTTGCTTTTAATCAGGTGATATGACATTCAAGATTTTTTTAACTGCATGTACCAGCTAGATATAGATGCAATCTTCCAATGTCATTCAACAGGTTTTGAATAGGTTTTATCAAATTTCTACCGTATTGGTAGGAATATTACTATATTATTCCACATTTTATTATCATATTTTATGATGTGATTGTTATTAAGGCAATGGCCACCACATGTATTATTGTGTGCAGATCCTAAAATGTTTTCATACTCACAAATATTGTGGGAGAATATGGTCATTCATTATGGCTATAACAGGTATCAACATTTAAAAACTTATTGGTTTTTTTTTTTTGCCATGTCTATTGTTGGATTTATGCTGTCAAAGTGAAATTACAAAAATTCTGTTCTAAGTATGCCCATCTCCTTTTCAACATCATTTAAAACAGTGGAATTATTTTCCCTCCATTTCATTAAATATCACTTCTGGTTGACAAGAAGCATGAAGACCTTGTCTATATCTATTAAGATTTTTTTTTCCATTATAACATATCAAAGTGTGTCAAAATAATTTATACCTTCAGTCCATTTATTTGCCTTTATGGTTTGCTTCAGTGGTTTGCTTATGGTTAGTGCCATCTGCAGGAATGGTATTGGTATTTCTGAATTATTCCAATATATCTTTATTAAGGAATGGCAGTATGGAGTGCTTTTTTATGTTTTTTTGCTTGCTATCCTCCATATTAAGTAGAACAACTAAACAATTTAAAATGAACCAGCCTGTAATCTTACACTGCCTGTCTGAGATTCATAGATATAGTTGCATCACGTTGACTGGAAGGCTAACCCAATTAATGGGATAACCAGAGTAGAACTGGTCAAAATTTTGGAATCCTTGCCAAAGCATCATAGCTACATATACTGGTTTCAGTGATTGCAGAGTCCCTGTTTGTACATTGCCCTAAATGGTATTTGTCTACTTTGCTGGTGTATGCGTTATAAGCCATTTGACTTCTTTGCATTTTATTTCCCTCACCTCTAAAATGATCGGTAAGCAACTCTAAAAAATATAATCTTATGAAACTATAGATGAAAGATTTATCTTTAAGAAGATTATTGTTGTTGTTATCATCACTATCATTATTTTACAAAATAGAAACATTTTTAAAAGTCCATAATAACTTTAAAACATATTTTAAAAGATATGTAATTTTTAAAATTAAGTTACTTTACAGTAATCCTTAATTGTTATGATTTCTAATCCTTACCTATTAGAACTTCAAAGAGAAAACTTTTTTTTTTAGCTCATTTTCCTAACCTACTTGATGTTGTTACAACATTCAGGTTTATTTATAGTTACAAATTCAGTTCTACAGTTTCCTTTGGAATTAAGTACCCATGTAGGAGCTTTCATTGTTTCAGCTCTGACTACCTAGAGACTTCCTTTTGTCACTAAGCCCAGTCACTGTGGGAGACTGGGGAGGGAGGGAAAGAAGAAAGGAGGAAGGAAAAGAGAGAGAGAGAGAGAGAGAGAGAGAGAGAGAAACAAGCAAACATTTATTAAGCATCTAGTATATGCAGGCACCATGCTAGTTGCAGGGGATACCAAGGGAAAAAGTAAAATGGTTCCTGACCTCAAGAAGCCTACATTCTAATAGAGGAGAAAAAAAAAAACCAAG
This sequence comes from Pseudochirops corinnae, assembly GCA_028646515.1. Classification (NCBI taxonomy): domain Eukaryota; kingdom Metazoa; phylum Chordata; class Mammalia; order Diprotodontia; family Pseudocheiridae; genus Pseudochirops; species Pseudochirops corinnae. The sequence continues at coordinate 9,964 of JAQQSV010024543.1, forward strand.
AAAAAGATGAGTAAAAAGATATCTCTATATGTATACATACTGTGTGTATATAAATATATAATGTATGATTTAAATATATTAAATTACATTTATATTATTGTATATATATGTATGTATATAATATAAATTACATTTATATGAATGTATTACATAAATACATCAAATACAGGTATATATTGATAT
>JAQQSV010024544.1:0-10146 GCA_028646515.1 Pseudochirops corinnae
TTAAAGACCAATTGATCCCAATAGTCTACAAACTATTTGGGAAAATTGGTGAGGAAGGAATCCTACCAAATTCTTTTTATGACACAGATATGGTACTGATACCTAAAGCAGGGAGAGACAAAACACAAAAAGAAAATTATAGACCAGTCTCCCTCAAGAGTCAAAGCATATTCCTTCTGTAAAAGGAATAATCTGCTACTAACAGGTGGAATGGATTGAATAATTCGAATGTGGAACCCTTATGTTCCAGGGTAAGGTTTCTGACTCTTTCCACTCTGGGACATACTATATGCCTCCAGATCAACAAAAAACAGCTTTGGAGTTTCTTAAGTAAAATTTAAATATCTCTGAGAAGTCCCTTCAGTAGCCAAAAATATCTTCTTATTAACACCTAATCCTTCATTTTGTGAGCATAAAAAATTCAACCTTTTGGGTTAAGGAACACTTCTTTTAAAATGCAAATATTCTGAGAAGTTTCTTTAATAAACATCAATTTTTTGTTAAGCTTCTACCCGGTGAAGGGCAGTGTTCTAGATGAAAAGATGGAAAAACGATATAATTTTTCCTAGTCATTTTTTTTTCAGTTGCGCTTGACTATTCATGACCCCTTTTGGGGTTTTCTTGGCTAAGATACTGAAGTGGTTTTCCATCTCTTTCTCCAGCTCATTTTACAAATGAAGAAACTGGGGCAAACGGGGTAAAATGATTTGCCCAGGGTCACACAGCTAATAAGTATCTGAGACCAGATTTGAACTTGAGTACTCTATCCACTGTGCCACCTTCCTGCCTAATATAATCTTTACCCTCAAGGAGCTTACAAACTAATAAGAGGGGAAAGATGTTCACAGTAATGTCATGTTCATCCCAGTTGTGCCTCTTACTAGTAGAATGATCACAAACAAGACACCTGATTTTTCCAAGCCTCAGACAACTCACTTTACATTTCTAAGTCTCAATTTTCTTATTTGTAAAATGATAATAATAATGTCTATAGTACTTACTTCACAGGGTGAGGTCTAAGTAGGATAATGAATGGAATGTGCTTTGCAAACCTTAATGTCCTATATAAATGCCAGTTATTGTTGTTGTAAGAATTTTCATCCCTATTTTACAAACAAAGAAACAGATAAATGGTTCGCCCAGGACCACCTACATGGTAAGTGGATTACCCAGAATTCAATCCTAGTTCTGCTACTAAGACATGCCTGACGCTCTTACAGTACAGCACAACACCCCTATATGTCTGCTATTAGCTGAACTACGAAAAAGGCAGATGGAGGTTTAGAAAATGTACCATGAGAAATTTGAGAAGAAAAAGATCCTTTCAGTGGTGAGAATGAGGGAGATAACTCCATGGAGAAAGTGGTGCCTAAGTTACATTCAAGTGCAGAAACTTAGAGGAAGACAGCTTAAGAAGAAAGTAAGGATTTCAACAGATAGAAATGTGGAAGGTGTGCATATGAAGCAAAGGGAATGGCCTCTTCAAATACATGAAGGCTGGAGAGGCAGGAAGAAATTGAAAAATACCAAGGAATCTAATTTGGCCAGAATATAGTGTGTACAAAGATAGGGATACAAAATGAGGCTAGAAAAGCAGTTTGCAGCAGGACAGTAAAGGGCACAGAGAGGGGCATTTAAATGTCACACTAAAGAACTTTTATTTCATTTGGAGGTAATAGGGAGCCGCTGATGGTTTCTGACAAGAAAAATAAAATCATACCCATGCACTAGGAAATTACTCTGGAAGTGGTGTGAAAGATGAATCAGAAAGGGGAGAGACTGGAAGCAGGAAAAGCATTTCTAAAGCTATTCTGATAATCCAAATGAGAGGTAATAAGCATCTAAATTTGGAAGGTGTCTGTGAGATGATATATAACCAAGAGATATATATATAGAGAGAGAGAGATATATAACCAAGGTAAAATTGACAGCATTTGGCAATTGGCTATATGTGGGAAGTGAGGGAAAAGGAAGAATCAAAAACGACTATAAGATGTCAAGTCTTGGTAGGTGAGAACAGAAAGTGCCATCCACAAAAATAGGAAATCTGGCAAGGAGGCAGATTTGGGGGAGGGAAGATTATTATTTCAGTTTGGACAGTGTTAAGTTGGAGGTAATGGCTGGACATCCAAGGGGAGCTGTCCATCCAGCTAGTAGAATTGTGGAATTGGAGATGGGGAACTATCTGGGCTGCATGTGTGGATTTTGGAGCTACCTACATAGATGTAATCATTGAATCCATAGCAGAGGAAGAGCTCACCAAAGAAGTGGATGTAAGAGCAGGAAAGAAGATGCTTGAGGACAGAATCTTGAGGAATAAAAGAAGGGAACTTACTTTACTTAGGGGATGAAAAAAGATGAACCAGCAAAACATAACAAAACCAAAAAAACAAACAACCCAAGAAGGAAGAGTCAGACAGTTAAGGGAAGCACCAAGAGAAAGCAACATTTTTAAAAAGTCAGGAGAAGAGACAGTATCAAGGAGAAGGACTTTAGGATGTTGGAGTCTACAAGTCATTCATAAGTGCAGGTTTTTAAATCAATCTTCATTTTTTTCCCACAATGAACTGAGATCCATTAGGGTTGAGGGTAATAATGATGTGGTGCCCCTGTAACATTTTGGGGTGTCTTTGTAACATTGTTGTAACATCAGTTTGTAAAATCTCACTTGTGTTTGGGCACCTATGTATGTAACATCACTTTGTAACAAGCCTGTGCAATTAAGCTGTAAAAGTCACACTTTCCTTCAGCCATAAAGGCATTAACTCTGCTTCTCCCCTGCCCCCAGCCTAAAAGTCTTTTCCCAAGCTAGCAGTCAGTCTGCCTAGATAGTTTCCCATGCATACTTCACCCAAGTATTTTTAGAGAAATACATAGCTCCTTTGTTCTTAGTGGCCAGCTGCACCTAAAAACCTTGAACAACATTATCAAAGAGATAACTCCCTCCTAAGATGGTCCCTAATCAGTCTAGCTTCCAAACTTGGCACCAAGCCTATCCTCCCAACCACCATATTGAACTTATGTCATTCATCCTTGACCAAAAAGTTACTTAGTGACATGTCAAGGCAAAAACCACACTTCCCCCCGATGCCCCTCATGTTTCTCCCAGTGAATTATGGGTAATACACCTGCGCAGTTGATATAAAAAGTGCATGTCCCTTTAAACATTGACCACTCCCAAATCACTCCCAAACTCCTCCCTGACTCCACCCTTGCCCACCTAGTTAGCATAATGAACCTATGATTGACAGTTTTATGTCTTTAAAAACTGCATCTCTAGCCCCTGCACTTTGCAGGCTATCCTTAACTTTCTCCTGCCAGCTGCAAAGCATAACATAGAACTTTATAACTCTGCCTTAAATCCCTGTCAGCTTGCAAGTCCCCTTACCGCCCCCCTTGCCTCAGTGTAACAGTAAAGTTTTATAACCCTGCCAAAAGACAGCTGAGTCCAGTAATTCTTTTCAGATGACAAATCCTCAAAGGATTTCAATAGAAATCCCCCTTCCCTATACCTCTTCAATAATATCAGGGCAGAGGAGGCAGGAAAGGGATCAAGGATATAAAGGTAACATTTGGAGTATATGTAGCAGCAAGCACTCTAGCATACCCTAGCACAGGATCTTTGACCTGCTTTTCTACATGAAAGCAACTCAAAAAGGGTTAACAATCTTACTTTAATCAATCAAACATATATCATTTACCTAGTTCAGGGGGAAAAGTCAGCAACCTGAACCTCAGAGAATACAAATAGAAGTTACAAGAAGACAAAAACAGAGAAAATAACTCAATTCAGCAGACAGGGCCTCTAGCTGTCTGACCATCACATACACACAGTCACCAGAGATAGAAGCACCAACATCTGGGTTTTCAAAGCTGGGAGGCATAATGGCTGCCCAGAGTCTCATCTGGCCAAATCACACAGCTCTTCCCACAGTGACCCCAAAGCAAAACCTTACCTCAGAGGTATATATAGCCTTCTCCAGGGTCAGAGAACATCACAACCCTTGTGACTCACTTGACTACAATGTAACAAAAGTTGTGCCTTCCTGAAAAACAAGCCTCCCCCCACAGGCTCCAGGAGAGCACATGCAGCCTATTAGGGGGTAGAGGATATTTTCAAATCAGGAAGGGTCCTCAAATTCATCTAGTCTTATTAAGAGGCAGGGAAGATCTTCAAATTACCATTACCATTACAGTATAGCATTTCACAGAAAGCAGACTAGGTGTAGCATCTCAAACTGGGGGACAACTAGAGACAATGGCAAGACACTGAAAGGCTAAGAAACCAGAGATGGGAGCAGCAAGAAGAGGCAGGGAGATAAAGAAGACAAACTTTGTCTAATTCACAATTTTGTGCAGGTTAAACTCTGAAGACTTTCCCATGTTCCCAATCTCAAATGAACTTGAGAATCCCTTACTAGATAGGCCTCTATTTGTCTTACAAAGGTTTAGAGGATATTATTTGGCAGTCCCCTTAATCAAGTACAATAAATAAGAATGCATACACCTATATCCAAAGATTCCTTTCCTGGATAGCACTTCCATGGATTGTCCCTGAGATCTTATTTATTGTTAGGACTTTCTCTTTTCCTCTGGTTTACTCTTGTTCATATCTCAGTCATCTTGGTCGACTGGGATTAGATCCACACCTAGTCATTGAGTAGGGTTGTTCAGCCTTGTCTGGGATAATAGCTTTCCCATTTCTAGAATGAATCAAGACTCACAGAATTTCGGAATTGGAAGGAATCTGAGGACAACAACAACAACAACAACAACAACAACTAACATTTATATCGTGCTTATTATATGCCAGGCACTGTACTAAGTGCTTTACAGTTATCTCCTTTGATCTTCACAACAAACCTGGAAGGTAGGTGCTATTATTATCCCCATTTTGCAAATATGGAAACTGAGGTAAACAGAAGTTAAGTGACTTGCCCAAGGTCATATAGCTAGTAAGCATCTGAAGCCAGATTTTATTTCTGTGCTTTCTGACTCCAGTCTTGGCACTCTATCTGCTACCCCACCTAGCTACCTCTGAAGTCATGTCTAGTCCAACACATATCTGAAAAGAATCCCCACTCCAACTTACCTGACAGGTCTTTGCTTAAATGCCTCCTGTGGCATAACTAGACAATATCAAGTTGTGTTGCTACACAGGCTATTATCCCAGAAATGGCTGGAGTGCCATCAGCTTACCCTTATTTGTCATCAAGCTCCCACCTTCCCATTGGGAGGCATTATGGCATATCCTCCATGAATCTTCACCAAGGATAGATCCATACCTTCTGTGTATGCCACCCAAAACCTGTGTGAACAGCAAGTGCTCACTAAATGCCAACTAGCAATTTGCTAATTTATATCTAGTGAATCTTGGGGGTTGGGAAGAAAGGAGAGAATTCTTTGATTCTAGAAACCAGTCTAGAGGGGGTGGATGTAGGTGAGAACAAACATGTACAGCATTTGAAATTTATACAAATTGCAGGGATTTTAAGTTATGTCTCTGCATCATGCACCCTGTAGAGCAAGAGATACCTGCTACTCCTACTCTCCTCATATTAATTTTCTTTTACATTCCTGTTTGCTTTTAATGCAAGACCATTAACTCACTTCCTAGTCACATAGTTCAGAAAAGATTCCCTTCATCACTCTCTTTATCCTTGGTGAAGCACATGCTACCCTCCCACCCAGCTCATATTTCATGATATCATTGAGAACAGTGCAGCAGCATGTTGGAAACTCTTGGCAAATGACTGAACACATCTCGCTCAGATGTCCTTATTTCCACTGGCATTTTCTGTTGCTCTCTAAATACTGCTAACACCTGCCTTTGTGAAGTTTCAACAACCTGTTTTGGAATCCAGCCCAAACCAACCCTCTCCTCTCTATCTCCTGGGCCTTCTGTCTTTTGTAGCAACCTTGTCCATGGTTGGAGCAACAGAGCTCAGGGCTTTGTCTCCCACTGAGTTATGTTACTATAACTGGGTATTATCTGCTTCAGTCCTTTTATCCCACAATGAAATATCCTTGAATCCTCCTCCAGGCTGAATAGAAGCACCAGATCAGAGCCAAGTTCAGTCTGATGTTTTCATTTGAAAATAACAGGTGAAACTACAACACAATTGTTTGTTCTTTTCACGTTTCAGAAAACCAACAGGCATGCTGAAAAGCCACCCAGCTCCAGTGTTTTACCTCCATGTAGCTGCAGAGGAGAAGAGAATCTTTTCGATGTCCACTGACAATATAGTCAAGGTCTTTCCCCTTTTTGCATTACCTGTAGTAAGGTATACAGATCAACATCTGTGCTTTGTTATCTAGGAGTTTCTTTGTAGCAACATAAATAAATAGCTCTTGAAATGAAGGTAGCAGTTGTGGAAGAGAAGTTGGCAACTGGAGAATGAATACCATGGGGCATCTTAAGCTTGATTCAAGGAGGTAACTCTCAAGGAATTTTGACATAGACCTCCACCACTCTAGGAAAAGAGAAAGCTTTTGCCAGTGGTGGCCTTTATATGTTGAAATTCCAAAAAGGGATCTTTCTGAGAATTTGACCCCAAATTTAAATAAATCCCAAATTGTTAAAGATCCCCCCCATCTCATGTTAAGGATCCCCTTTACCTACCCAGTGATGAGTGCTCTCTCCCTCTGGTATATAATTTTGTATTTACGCAAATGCATACATGTCCTATTTCCTCCTAGAATGTAAATTTCTGGAGGGAAGAGGATATTTTGTCATTCTTTCTATTCTCAGCACCTTGGACAGTGCCTAGCATATTGACCCGAGTGGAAGTTGAATGTGGGTAAGGAGCAGACCTATAATTTCATTGGTGAGGGGAATTCTCACTGTGGAAACTCCTTACACTGAAGCAGATCAACAACTTCTCTAACTTAGAGTCTTAAGAAGCTGTCCCTGCGAAGTTAAGTGACTTGCCCAGGGTCACCCAGATAGTACAAGACAAAGGTGAAATTTCAACCTAAGTATTTGTGACACCAAGCCCAGCCCTCCCACTGGTTAGCCATGCTTTCACTTATCAAGAACATCATAATTAGTCAGTCAATAAGCATTTACTAAATGTTTACTTCGTGCCAGGAATGTGCAAGTGAACCTAACGTTTATTGAATCAATCAGAAGCCCAATGTGAGGAGACATGAAAAGATGAAGCAAAAGAAGGGTTGTTGCTTTTTAAAATTTTTATTTTAACTCTCCAAAGGACAAAGGCATCTTCTATCATCATTTGACCCCAATTTTAAAAGATTCCACTGCATCTTGGGGATTATAATGACAGAAACATCACTCATCATTATTCACTTGACATTTGCCTCTCACTTTATGTTTCTGAGTATAGAAACATGGGATTTGGATCTGCAATGGACCTTAGAGATTATGAGGCCTAACTCTCTTATTTTACAGATATGGAATCTGAGGCTCAGTGATACTAAGTGACTTGGCCAGGCTCATATAAGCCAGAATATGTCAAAGGCAGGACTTCCATGCAGGCCTTCCTGGCTCATAGGCAAGCTCTACAACACTGACTTTTTTTTTTAGGCAATCAGGGTTAAGTAACTTGCCCAGGGTCACTCAGCTAGTGCGTGAGGCTGGATTTGAACTTAAGTCTTCTGACTCCAGGAATAGTGCTCTATCTACTGCACCACCTAGCTACCCCACCACACTGATTCTTACAGAGAGATTTGTCAAAACAATAATGTATTCTCCTTCACATAAAAAAGTGAGACAATCTCCTAATTGCCTCAAAAATCATCTCTAGTCCAAAACATACCTGGAAAAAAAATCCCTACTCCAACATACCTGACCAAGGGTCATGCAGTCTTTGCTTAAGTACCTCAAGTACGGGGAGACCTGTCCTTACAGTGGCCATAACTGAACAATATCAAACAGGGTAACTACAGAGTCTGCTATGCCAGAGGGGTATATCACTATCAGTCCCGGTCATGTGAAGTGTTTGCCGATGGAAGTTCTGAGTTTGTATCATACTCTCTCCACACACCCCTTGTTATCTACATTAGCCCATGTATGTGTTATGACTGGTCAGAATTAGGAGTGGGGCAGTCAGAGGAAGATTCAATTCAACGTTTATCCAGTGCTATTACTAGGTACTGAGAAAGATAGGGTGATAAATACGACCTTAGATTCTGGAAGGCAGGTATGGCAAATATACAGAATTTCAGAATTGGGAAAGACTTGAGGCTATCAAAGACAACCATACACATGAACAAGACCTTATCTGGCAAGTAACCACCTAGTTTTCCTCAAAGACCACTAGTAAGAGAAAACTCCCAAGACAGTCCATCCCATTTTTTAATACCTCTTATGATTAGAAAAGACAACTAGGTGGCAAAGTGGATAGAGTGCTGGGCCTGGAGTCAAGAAGACCTGAGTTCAAATCTGGCCTCAGATACTTGCTATCTGTATGACCCTGAACAAGTCACTTCACCCTATTTGTTTCAGTGTACTCATCTGTAAAATGAGCTGGTGAAGGAAATGGCAAACTACTCCAGTATCTTTTCTAAGAAAACCCCAAATGGGGTCATGAAGAGTCATATATGACTGAAAAACAACTCAGTAATATGATTAGAAAGGTTTACTACACAACATGCAGTATTTAATACATAGGCTTTCTTGAAATGGAAATTTATTGCTACATATTTTTAATCATCTCTCACATTCTGCAGTGCACATGATGTTTTTTCTTTTCTCATTTTATATTTAAGTTTATAATGTTTTCTTTTCTTATTATGTATTTGTTTTAGTATTCAAGTCTAAATTAAAAAAAGAAAGGTTTTCCTTATATCAAATCTAAATTTTCTTCTTTGAAATTCTACTGTGTTCTCAAACCAAGCAAAAAAAGCCTAATGTTTCTTCCATGTTATAGCCCTTCAAATACTTTAATACAGCCAGTGTTGTGGTGGTAAATGTTTTAACAACTGACTTTTTTTTTGGGAAAAACATGTATTGATGGCACACTTCAAAGTTTAATCTGTGTTATTAACATTCAGACAATTGATAAAGCCTAGATTAGAATTTAGAATTTAGAATTAGAATTTCCTGATTTTCAAGGTGTAAACATTCTCACTGAAAATAACAATTGGTTCTTGAGGGCTATAGCATACGCCTGAATATAGTCATCTTGTCCTAACCTACAACACCAAATCTTTTCTTCTACAGCTTAAATATCCCCTCTACCTTCAGCCAATTCACATATGACACAGACTCAAGGCTCTTTACTATCCTGGTTACTCACTTCTGAATGTACTCTCACTTATCAATGCCCTTCCTAAAAATTGGTGTCCACAGTCAAAAACAGTATTCCAGAAGTGGAATATTGACTAAGCCTCTTTTGTTGTTGGTCATGGCTTCAGTCATGTCCTATTCTTCTTGAACCTTTTTGGGGTTTTCTTCAGAGAGATACTGGAGTGGTTTGCCGTTTCTTTCTCTAGCTCATTTTACAGATGGGGAAACTGAGGCAAACAGGGCTAAGTGCCTTGCCTGGTGTCACACAGCTAGTAAGCGTCTGAGGCTGGATTTGAACTCAGGTCTTTGTGACTCCTTATCTAGCACTCTATCCACTGTGTCACCTCGCTGCCCCAAACCTCTCTTAGTCTAGGACAAGTTTCTAAGATTCTAAGTTTTATACAAGTTATGATTTGCTTCAGTAAAGTATTGACATGACTGGATTTCTGTGATGTTGGAGGGGAGTAGTAAGGTAAGATCTGGATCTATGATGATCCAGGATAAAGAAACCAGCTCTGATCAGGAAGCAGATTATTTTTTTAATTCATGTGAATTTAAAGAAGGTCCCCTCTACTGCCCTGGAAGAAATAACTTGATGAAATAAAAAGAACCCTCATGCTTCTGACACTACTGCCTATGGAACCTTGGGTGAGAGTCACCTTCTCTGGACCTCAGCTTCCTCATCTGTAAAGGGAGTGATTGGGCTAGATGACCTCTAAGGTCCCTTCAAGAACTAGATCTGACATAGCTGCTACTTACCACTGTTTCTCTTCTCCTCATTGGCTCTTTGGGCCTCTTTTGTCATTTGAGTTAGTCTATTTTTTAGGGTGTTGATTTCTTCAGTCATACTGCTGACTCTCTTTTCATGATTTTCCTGCAACATTCTTATTTCTCTT
>JAQQSV010024545.1:0-10145 GCA_028646515.1 Pseudochirops corinnae
AAGATGTTTCTGAAATTTGTAGTTTCTCAGTATTATTCTGAACATATTTAAAGCTCATTATACATCCTTGTATTCATGGGGAATTTGGAGATTGGATAATTTATCTTTTAGAATTTTAAAAATAATTTCCTTCTTTTAAACAAATCTCCTATTTCAATTCCTTGTTAGTTTATTATAATCATGAGTAGTGTGAAATGTGTAAAGCATACCTGTTTTATTTCCAAATTTTCTGTATTTTTTGTATAATGCACAAATAATGTAGGGTATGCAGAATATTTCACACATTTAACCTTCACAGAAAAATGCTGGCATCAGTAAATGTTGTGATGTTCACTTTGTCAACTGGCAGTATATAGATCTTAGAACAAAAGGTTCTGAATGTTCAGGGTGACAAATTCAGAGAAGAAAAGAAATGTATTGTTTATCACATATTGCATATTGGAAATTTGGAACGTATTCACTGACTATAAGTTATCATGGAGTACAAAGCATTCTACAAATTTGGACCATATTTTAAAGGAAACTGAACTTGCTATGATCTGCCTTATAAAATCTGTTGAATATAATTCTTTGCATATTAATATCTTATAGTCAACAAGTCAGTAAACATTTATTAAGCACCTAATATGTACCAGGCCTTGTACTAAATGCTGGAGTTAGAAAGATATTAAAAAATCCATTTCTGCTCTCAAGAATCTCACAGTTTAAAGGAGGGGCAATATACAAAAATCTAATGTACAAGAAGATAGATAGATGAAAGAAAGAAAGAATGAATGAAAGAAAGAACGAAAAAGATAGATAGATAGATAGATAGATAGATAGATAGATAGATAGATAGATATGATGAATGGGAGGAAAGATAATCATATTAAGGGAGATAAGGAAAAGCTTCTAGTGTTGTGCAGAGAATAAGAGCTAGCCAAGACCTGGGTTCAAGATAAAATTTGGGTGTGGATTTATTAAGCAAGTTTCGTGACTACCAGAGTGTTCACTCAAATTGGTAGTGAGTTATTGGGGGTACAGGCTTGATTATAAAAGCTAAAACCACAAAAACCATAATCAGGGAGGAGAGCTAGGAGAAGCTATGACATACAGAAGCAAGCCATTGGTTAGATCTATAGTTCAGGGCTAATTTTGGAATTTGGCGCAAGGGTACAGGGGTGCAATCTTCCTGTGACTCAGGGGTCCCTCGGAAGTGCAGGGTGGAGGATCATAGTCAACACTTTTCCAGAACAGGGTGGCAGATCATGGAATAAGGGGAACTGGAAAATCCCAGAACGGGGAGGGGTCATGTTATGGACGAAGGGTGTGGGAACCCTGCTTGGTCAATGGAACAGGACAGGGTGGTTTCTATATTACACCATAACCCTGAGTTGCACTTTGCACACTCATACTGTTTCAAGGAAAATATATAGACTGCTAATAGGGAACTTTGCCCTGAGCAATGCCCAGACATGCCTTAAAGCTATTGCAAGCTATGACAAGATATAGGATAGAGACAAAGACAGAAATATAAAAGGGAGCTTAATGGTGTGCCACAAATCAGGCGGTGTCCAGTGACCTGAGATTTGGGTTTCTGTACAACACTAGAAGATGTGATTTTAGCTTGAACTTGAATGAGGGAGATAGTTTCAGGCATGAGGGACAGCCAATGAAAATACAGACTCCAGAGACTGAATCTTATGTGAAAACCACCAATGAGGCTGGTATCACTGGATCACAGGGTGGTGGTGGTAGTTGGGGGAGGTTGACAAGATATAAGAAGAATGAAAACGTGTAAGTGCCTCCTATGAAGGGCTTTGAAGGCCAAACTAGCAAGTATGGACATATCAAATGAAATTTTTGAGTTTGGGAAAGTATGGAAATACCTGTAAAGAAGTCAGTAGAAAGGGAGATAATGAATATAAGTGGTGTGAAGATGATAGAAAGGGCACAGATAAAATAAAGTGGGATCATTTGTACAAGATGAAGTGCTTAGCTTGGCAAAGAGAAGGACAACTTCTTCAATATGAGTCAAAGGCAGAGGAGGAGATGTTGGAAGAAATCATCTGAGTTCTCTGAGGTGAAAAAGAGGAAAAAATAAAGAGTTCTCAGGAAATGGATTCAGATTTTTTTTTTTTTTTTTGTGGAATAGGACAAGGCTCAAAGCCAAGAAGATAAGGATATGGAGAACCTTTAAAGGTTTGGGAAGGGGTGAAGGGTTTTGGAAAAAGTAATATGATAAGGTGGATAGAGAATCAATTAGGAAAATGTGATTGTTTTTTATAACAGTGAGGGCAATCTCAGTTGAGATTATGCAACATAAAGTAAAGGATCCAGTCAATATAAAGTACCCAGTTTCTCTCTCCCTCTCTCCCTCTCTCTCTCTCTCTTTCTATCTCTCTCTCTGTCTCTCTTTCTCTGTCTCTCTGTCTCTCTCTATCTCTCTCTCTCTCACACACACACACACACATACACCCCTTCCCAATCTTGCAAAAAAGCCTATTTCAATTCAATAAAAATTATATAAATTATATGGAGAATACCATGGCTTTTGTGAGAGTTAGAATGATGAAAAGAAAAAAAAAATAATAGTTACCATTTTCAAGGAACTTATAATCTGGTACAGGATTTAATATGTACAAAAATGAGTTTGCTCTGAGGTAGGATCAATTGCATTTATGGAACTGAATTGTGCTTTTTGCACTTTGGGAAGGGATATCTGTGTGGGGGTGGGGGGGGGCAGGGTGGGGTGGGAGGTATGTGTGTGGGTGTCCTTGACAATGAGGTAATAACTTTTCCAGATGGCTAGAAATGTATTCAGATTACATCCTCTTGTGTTCTTGAACACTCATTTCAATATTTCAGTTTTTTCCTTAATCTCATCAATGTATGTATTCCCTTCATCAATATGAACTCCTACCAAAGCAAATCTTTTTAGCCTATGAAATTTGTATTTATATCCTACATATATACACCATAGAGGAGCTGGCTAATCTTCTTAGTTATAACAATAAATTTTTTAAAAAAACAGTCTTGAAATATTTATTGATTAGGGCAGCTAAGTGGTACAGTGAATAGAGCAGCGGCCCTGGAGTCAGGAGGACCTGAGTTTGGATCCAGCCTCAGACACTTAACACTTACTAGCTGTGTGACCTTGGGCAAGTCACTTAACCCTAATTGCCTTGCCTTCTCCCCTCCAAAAAAGCAAAAAAAAAAAAAAAAAGGAAATATTTATTGATTTTATATGATTATATGAAAAGAAAATGGCTTGCAAGGGAGACTTTTCTAGATCCCTTTATTCCATTTTTGATAGAATGAGTCAAACTTTGATATGGTAAAGAGTTCCATGTGAGTATAGCTCAAGGATCTTAACTAAATTCTTATGCTAACAAAAATTGGCTAATAATATCCACATCTTCGTTCCTGTAATGGTATTAAAGGCTTTTTTAGTGTCGATGAATGATATCTAGGGGTAAAGATGCTCTCTCTGAAGTTATTCCTTTATTTATGGGAAAACAAAGATGATATAAGCTGTATATCCCAGGACAAGTCACTTAAGACATTCTATGCTTCAGTTTCCTCATCTTTAAAAATTAGATAGTTGGAGTTGATGGAATTTATGGTCCCTTGTAGAAATATACCTATGGTTTGTTTGTTTTTTTTTATAATATGCCATCTCTTTTAAAAACACTGGTAATTCATTCCAAAAGCTCTTCTTGAAATTACTGTGCATAATCAGAATTTAAAAAAAAAACTATAGCCAATCTTTTGGCCATAATTATAGTATAAATTCTACAATCTTTTTCTCAATCTTACTTTTTGAAGATGATTCAATCCAATTCAAAAATGAACAAAAAGCACAGTTACTATATGCAATTTGATATTGATTTTACTTTCAAGCAACTTAACTTTATAGAAAATGACAGTGTAGAATAGAGAATAGAAAAAGAATTCTCAAGTCAGAAAGACATGAGTTCAAATCCCATGTTCAACACATCTTGGCTTTTTAAACCTAAATAAGTCACTTCACCTCTTAATTCATTAGGCAACTTTCAAAGATGGCAAGTTGCAGTTTCCTTATCCACAAGGAGAATCACAATTTCAGTTCCCATCCCTTCCTTAATAAGGGCAAACTGTGTTAAGTAAAATCATTGCAAAACAAGTTTGACTTCTAACTCACCATCAGCCATTTTGAAGAAATAAGAAGATAACTAGATAGACATGCTTTTTAGGTAGAACTCAACATAACATTATTTTAATACTAGAAAGATATCAGGAATTGCATGATCTTTAACTAAATCTCAAACCTGAACTCTCCAGGAGATTTCACCCTTTTCTATTAATTCTCAGTATGAGTTCTTTAGTGATTGGGTGAATGAGGGCACCAAGAAAAATAGAAAAGATTGGGGAAGAATATTGATGGTACCATCTGTGAAGTCTTGAAAGGCAATGTTCATTAATTTGTAGTAATTTAAAGAAAGCCCATCCAAATTAACTGAAAATATGTATGATGGAGTATTTTAAGGAAAATTTTATCTTTATTACTCTCATTTTCAGAGTAACTTGAAATTAGAGGGAAAAAAAAGTAGGGAACTTAAAGTTTCTCAGAACTTGATTTGAATGATAGACCATTGTGAAATTAAAGCAGTGTGCAATGGTATAATGAACATTGTCCTTGGAGATAGCTTTGAATAATGGTCTGATACTAGTTGTGGGATCTTAGGTAAGCTATTTAACCTCTTTTGGTCTAAGGTTCCTTATATAAAAGACAGAAGTAATAGTACTTGCTAATAATGAGAGAAACAGTGTGGTTGGGTGTAAAAAATACTCAATTTTAGCAGGTGATCTAAGTTCAATTATCAGCTCTTCCAGAAATTAGCTCTGTGACAACTTTTGTACAAGTTACTCAACATCTCTTGTCTCAGTTTCTTCATATGCAGAGTGGTGGAGCTGAAATAGATTGCCTCTAAGATCACTTCCAGGTTTTGGTCTACAATCCTATAACACACCTCTATGAGTTTTGATTAATCACATTAACATAAGTTGTTATTAGAAAAATAAATTAATATATCAATTATATATCAATGTGTCCTTCTCAAATAACTGGAAGGAAGATAGAGCCAAGATGGTGGAATAAAGGCAGGGATTCACCTGAATTGTCACCAATTCCCCTCCAAACAACTTTTAAATCATGCCTCAGGTTGAATTCTGGAGCATCAGAATCAATAAAAGTATGGAGTTAAAAATAATTTGGAGCCCAGGATAACTTATGAAGTTGTCTGGAAAGGTCTAGCTTAATGGGATAGTGGTCAAACATGGAGCCCAGAACATACCACAAAGTGCAAATCTGAGGAGGTGGGGGACAGAAACAGACCTTGAAAACAGATCAGCAACAGCACCAGACTCTGCAGTTCTCAACCCACATAGAGTAAGGGAGTTGAACAACTAACAAGAAGGAGATTACAGGGGACTATTTTGTAGTACTAGGTGCAGAATTCTCTCTCATTCCCCATGTACAGTTCTGGGTCACAGTCCAAGAGCGAAGAGAAGCACCAGCTCACTAGAACTTGCAGGACAGAAGTGCATGGGCCTGCTCACAGTTCCAGGGCAGAGAATTGTGCTTATGGTTGATCACAGAGAAGAACACAAGTCAGGATAGCAGTGACTACACTTCTCTTTAGTTCATACCACTTTCAATGAACAGAAAACTAATAAACAACTAGCACCATCTTTGAAAACCTTAACAAGAAAGCCCTGTAGCAAGAGACAGTGACCCCTAAAAACAGTGTCAAACTTTAACATAAAATTGTAAGTAAAAAAGAGCACTGGAAAATGATCAAACAACAAGAAAAGAAATTGACCACTGAAAATCACTATGGTGACAGGGAAGATCAATAAAAAAATAGGAGACAACAAAGTCAAAATAGCAACAGGCAAAGCTCCAAGGGGGTCAGTGGTGGTGGTGGAATGAATTGGTCACAGAATCAAAAACAATTCCTAGAGGAGAACAAAAAGAACTTTAAAAGTCAAATAAAAGTAATAGAGGAAACCTGGGACAAGAAATGTGAGGGATGAAAGAAGATTATGAAAAAAGAATGAAAAGTTTGGTAAGGGAGGTCCAAAAATAGCAAAGAAAATAACACCTTAAAAGTGGAATTGGTAAAACAGTAAAAGCAGCATAAAAATCCAATAAAGAGAATTGGACAATCTGAAAGTAATGATTAAAAAATAGTCTAGATATCATCTTTCAAGATATTATCGAGGAAAACCACCCTGATATCCTAGACTCAAAGGGCAAAATAGAAATTGAAGACTCCAGCAATCACTTCCTGATAGAGATCTCAAAATGAAGACTCTTAAATGTATTATAACCAAATTACAGAACTGCCAAGAAGAAAATATTTCAAGCAAATGGAAAGCACTTCAAATATATTGTAGTCATAGTCAGGATAAGAAGATTTAGACACTTATACATCAAGGTATTTGAGAGGTTGCAACCCGATATTCTGGAGGGCAAAGGATCTAGGATTCCAATCAAGAATGACTTATACTGCAAAACTGAGTGCAAATTTTAAGAGAATTTTTTAAAAAATGAATATTCAATGAAATAGTGGACTTTCAAGCATGCCTGATGAAAATGCCAGAGTTGAAAAGAAAAAACAAACTTTAAATACAGTACTCAAGAGAAGCACACAGGTAAACAAAAAAGAGAAATCATAAAGGATCAAATAAGGTTAAGCTATTTATATTCCTACATAGGAAGATGATACTTGTAATTCCTAAGAACTTTATCATTATTAGGACACGTAGAAGGTGTATATTTAGACAGAGGGAAAGGATGTGAGTTGACCAAGATGAAATTAATTCAAAAAATAAAATTAAGGGGTGAAAAAGAGCAACTAGGAGAAGGTGTAAAGGAAAATAAAGAAGAAGCTAAATTATCTTGCATAAAAGAGATACAAGATAAGGTACTTTTATAGTGGAAGGGAAGGTGGGCAGGGCAGTGGGTAATGCTTAAATCTTCCTCTCATCAAAATGGGTTCAGAGGTAACAATATGAACATTCAGTTGTGTATATAAATTTATTTTGTCCCATAGGGAAATAGGAGAGAAGGGATTAATAGAGGGGAGAAGTGATTAAGAGAGGCAGTGATGAGAAGCAAAATAAATATTTGAGGAGAAACAGGTTAGAAAAAGAGGAGATAGAGAGGTAGAGATAAATAGATAGATAGATAGATAGGTAGATAGATAGATAGATAGATAGATAGATAGAGAAATTGGGGTGAATAGATGGAGTGAAATATACATTTAGTAATTCAGTGAATGAGATGAACTCACTAATACAATGGACAGATAGCAGAGTGGATTAAAAACCAGAATTCAACAATATGTTGTTTACAAGAAACACACCTGAACCAGAGAGATGCACACAAAATAAAAATCACAGGCTGAAGCAGAATTGATTTTGCATTAGCTGATGAAAAAAAAATAGTAGACATAGGAAGAATGATCTCAGAAAAAGCAAAAGACAAAATGGATCCATTTAAGAAATGAGTGGGGAAACTACATCTTGCTAAAAGGTACCATAGAAAATGAAGTCATAACAATACCAGATATATATGCACCAAATTGTATAGCATCTAAATTCTTTAAGGAAAAATTAAATGAGTTACAGTAGGAAAAAGACAGTAAAACTATAGTAGTGGGGGATCTCAACTTCACCTTGCAGAAGCAGATAAATCAAAGCAAAAATATATAAGAAGAAGTTAAGGAGATGAATAGAATTTTAGAAAAGTTAGATATGTGAGGCCTCTGGTGAAAATTGAATGGGAAAAGAATGAAATGTTTTGTTTTGTTTTTTTCTTGGTAGTATATGCTACCTACACAAAATATTAACTCTATATTCATCAGAACCTCACAAATGTAGGAAAGCAGAAATACTAAATACACTTTTTTTTCTAGATTTTAATGCAATAAAAATATATTCAATAATGGTATGAGGTAATATGGATTAAAATTTAATTTGAAACTAAATAATGTAATATGTTGAGTGTGTCAAAGAATAAATTATAGAAACAATAAATTCATTAAAGAAAATGACAACATAACAAAATTTATGGGATACAACTGAAGAAGTACTTAGGGGAAATTCTATATCTCTAAATGCTTACATAAATAAAATAGAGAATGAATAGATCAATGAATGCAACTAACAAAACTAGAAAAAGGAAAAAAAAATAAAATCTCCAATTAAACATCAAATTAGAAATCCTGGAAATTAAAGGAGAGACTAATAAAAGTTAATGTAAGAAAATTATTGAACTAATCAACAAAAGTATGATGAATAAAATTAGGATAAAATTAGAAAAATAAAATGAACAATAGGCTAATTTGATTTTTAAAAAAACAAAATTACGCTTATCAAAAATGAAAAACATGAATCACCACCAATGAAGATGAAATTTAAGTATTACTAGGTGCTATTTTGCTTTATTAAAAACCAGTGAATTTAACAACCTAGGCAAAATTGATGAATATTTACTAAAATATTCTTTGGGTAGATTAACAGAAAAATAAATAGAATATTTAAATAACCCTATCTCAGAGAAAGAAATTGAACAAACCATCAATGAACTCCCTAAGAAAAAAATCCCCGGTACCAGAGGGATTCAAGAATGAATTCTACCAAACATTTAAAGAAATATTAATAACAGTAGTATATAAATCATTTGGAAAAATAGATGAAGATGGAGTCCCTCCACATTCCTTTTATGACACAATTATGTTGTTGATACCAAACCAGAAAAAGCAAAAACAGAAATCTATAAACCAATTTCCCTTTATATTCAATGTATATTCAAGCCAAAATTGTTAAATAAAATAGTAACAAATATATTAAAGCAATATATCATAAAGATCATACATTATGACCAGATGAGACTTATGCCAGGAATGCAAGGCTGGTTCAATATTAGGAAAACTATCAGGAAAATTAATGATATCAGTAACAAAAACAACAAAAAATATATGACTATCTCAATAGATTTAAAAAAAAAAACTTTTGACTAAATACAACACATATTTCTATTTCAAGGCTGGAAAGCAGAGAAATAATTGGAGCTTTCCTTAAAATGATAATTAGTATCTAAGCCTTTTCAAAATAGATAAGTAAGGAAACAAGGATTCCCACTCTTACCACTCTTATTTGTTATTGTATCAGAAATGCTAGCTATAGCGATTGGAGAAGAAAAAGAAATTAAAAGAATAAAAATAGACAATGAGGAAATAAAACTATCACACCATCACAGATAATATGTTCTTATGCTTACAGAATCCTAGAGAATCAACTAAAAAACCACTTGAAATAATGAACAACTTCAGCAAAGTTACAGGATTAAAAAAAAACACAAATCATCCGCATATTTATATATACTCAAAGTGCATAAGCAAGAAATAGAGAAATTCCATTTAAAATAATAGCAAACAAAATAAAATACTTGGGAATCTACCTACCAAGACAGATTGAGGAACTATATGAACACAATTACAAAACACTTTTCACAAAAATAAAGATGGATTCGAAGAATTGGAGAAATATTAATTGCTCACACATAGCCTGAGCCAATATAATCAAAATGACACTTCTACTGACATTTATTCACTCAGTTCCAGAGCAAATTACTAAAAATAATTTATAGAGGTCAAAAAAATAATAACAAAAATAATCTAGAAGAACTAAAGGTAAAAAAAGATATCACGGGAATCAGTGAAAAAAAAATGTGAAGGCCTACTAGTACTAGATTTCAAACTATATTATAAAGTTGTGATTTACAAAACAATTTAATATATCTAGGTCCTAGAGGTTCCTAGAGTCACCCTAGGAAACAAAGTGGTGGTCCAGTGGAATTGATTTAGTACGCAATAGGCAATATTGAGTGATAATATTAGCTTAGTCTTTTTTATAAAGGCAAACACACAAGTTTTGGGGATAAGAACTTACTATTTGACAAAAAAAAGTGTTGAGAGAAATGAAGATCAGTATGTGTTATGGGAATCTGAAGATCTTCCCTGCCCCTAGGCCCTTTGCTAAAGTGGCTACGTGACTCTCAGGACCCTTGGATATTTGAAAGTATACTCTGTTCCCTAATAGGCTGAATGTGGTCA
>JAQQSV010024546.1:0-10145 GCA_028646515.1 Pseudochirops corinnae
TTTCTTCCACTTCCCTTATTTGGTTTTGAAAATCCTTCTTCAGCTCATCTCTAGCTTTAAGGCATTCTTCATGTTTATTGGAGGCCCCTGGGGGGGGTGCTCTGTCTGTGCTCTCCTCCTCCCTCTCTCTCCCATGATCTTTCTTTTCCCCAAAGAAGGAAGCCAGCGTTTGGGAGCTGTTATTACTTTGCTTCTTATGCTTATTCTTACTCATGGTTGTTCAGCCTGTGATTTTTTTTTTAAATCTCTGTGGGGCTCTGCTTCCAGAAGGGAAAGCTCTGTCCTAAATCGCTGGGGTCCTCCTGGCTGCCGTAGCTCTCAGGAAGATTCTGGGACTCTTCCTATTTACTTCTGGCTTACTGGATAATGAAGACTCCAGGACCGAGGCCCAAGACCGCGATCCAGATCCAGGCCGCTCAACACAAGAGCTCTTGGGCTCAGAACAATCTCTTTTTCCCCCTGCTGTCTGCAGGCCGCGAGCGGGAAGCTGCAACGCGCAAGCGAGTGCAAAACCTCTGCCTTTTGTTTTTCCGCTCTGGAGGCCTTTCGGCCAGATGCTTTTCTCCCCGCAGTTTCCACTGACCTAGTTCTGAACGCTGCTCACAGCTGTCACTAATCCGCTCCTCTGCTCCTCCCATCCAGCCACCCCTGGGGCACAGCCGCGGCTTCAGGCCAGGCTGGATTCGGTTCGCAGTGCTGATATGGTTTCTCGTAGCCAAGATGACTTTAGTGGGAAGTATCTTTGTGTGCTTTTTGGAGTTCTAGGATTGGTTTAGAGTCCTATTTTATGGGTATTTTGGAGTGGCTATGTGAGAGCTGCGATATGTTGCTGCTGCTACGCCGCCATCTTGGCTCCTCCCCCCAGTTAATCTCTTTTCAATCGTAAAATTATAGAATATGAGAGTTTGAAAGGCCTTCAAAGGTCAACTTATGAAAATTTAACTCTGATAATAATTCTACCAATTTTTAAAATTATTTTCACAAAGAAATTCATTCTACTTTTGCATAAATCTACTTGTTATTAAAATTTTTCTACATTAACCTAGCGGTAGCTAGGTGGTATAGAGGATTGGTGAGCCTGTAGTTGGGAAGATCAGAGTTCAAATCAGGTTTTATTCAGACACTTGCTACTTGTATGACCCTAGACAAGTCACTTACCCCTTATTTGCCTCAGTTTCTCGTCTGTAAAATAGACACATGATTCCAGTATCTTTGCCAAGAAAACTTCATGGACATGTCCATGAAGTCATAAATAAAATTGGATACAACTAAATGACTGAACAATAACAATACAATAACCTAAATTGGTACCATGCATTGTTTCTAGTTCTGTCTTTTTAGGCCAAACAGAACCATTCAAATTCCTCTTCTTTGTGGAAGTTATTCCTTCCAAAAGATAATGCTTTATATTGATATTTAGTCAAGTTAATAATATAATCAATTTCATTTTTACAATATTCTTTGGTAACCATGATTTAAAGCTTCTGAGTAGTATAAAGTACCTTAGCTCTTTCATTTCTTGTACATGAGACATTTTTTTACATTCAAAACTGTGCCTATTTTTTACTTTGGAATCAACAAGTTATCAAGATTTATTTTGACTTAATTTGGAGCTTGTTAAGTTTTTCAGAAAATTTCTTTATAACATCAGCTATAGTGGTCTTCATAGTGTTCTGTTTGATTAAGCTCACTGAGAAGTCTAAAAAATGAGATATCCCACAGTTCTAAAACAGGACATTTCTTTTTTACTTTGAGTACATGATGAAAGCAACTTTGTCTTCTCTTCCAAATGAACTGATTTTCTACAATAGAACCTGCAGGTTTCTCTTTCACTTAAGTGAAATGTATCTATGTCTTCTGCTTTTGTGTACAGAAGAATGACAATATTAGTGTGTCTCAGTTTCTTCAAGAGCAAGTTGATTTATTATCTGTTGGGATTGACTTTTTTTTTTTTTGCTTTTTGGAGGGCAATTGGGATTAAGTGGCTTGCCCAAAGTCACACGGCTAATAAGTGTGTCAAGTGTCTGGGGCCAGATTTGAACTGAGGTCCTTCTGACTCCAGGGCCAGTACTCTACTGACTGCTCCACCTAGCTGCCCCCCAGGATTGACTTTTAAAAGAGAACTAGAGAAAGATAGAGTAGACAGAAAAAAATGCAGAGGAACTTGACAAAGGCACCAAATTTATCCCCTGAAAGTAAGATTGGCACATCTAAAGGACCTTCCCAGGAATCCATATGCATTGAGTAACCACCTCCAGATGGCAAAACAGATTATTAATGTCAGGCACATATATTAGGAACTGGAAGGAGGCCAGTTTAACCATGTGGCCTGTACCTTTGACAGACAGAGACAGATCAATATAAAGGCACAGAACAAGAGGCAATTAGACACATGAGAGGAAAGGAGCCATCTCCAGATGAGGAATCAAAGGTGAAAAAGAATTGACAAAGCAGGGACTCATAAAGTAGAGAAAATAGAAATTAAAAAAAAAAACTGAAGCCATCCCTGATTGATGTATACAGTATATGAGCCACTTGAATTATAATGTTAACTCAATAGCAATCCTAAATTCTTTTCTTTCTAGGAAGGTAAGGATTTCATGAATATGAATAAAGATGTATATATATATAGAATAATACTACATTAGAGAATGTTACACAGAGGTCCTTTGAAAAAAAAATTACGTCCACTGGGAAAGAAGATACTTGACTCCCCATCAACTCAAATTATTTCTCTTTCCAGGGAGTCTACCTAGCAAAGGGCTGCTATGAATTACTGTATATATCCCTGAAGCTAGATGATCTCACTTGACTCTCTAGTAATCCCAAATCCTTTCCTCCCTTTTGGTGTCAGGGGTCAAGAGGGATTTATATAAGGTAAGATGACTGTACACACATATATGTGCATACATATAAATATGGGAGACCTATCAGAGATGGAATGAGAGTTGCCTTAACTGCTAATGGTCTTGGGACATTTGAAATTTTTGTCTCATTAACAAAAAAATCTATCCTTTACTTGATGCTTTGTTTACCAAAATGTTTTCATAGGAAGAGACAGTTTCATTTCCTTTAGTCTCCTTTCCTCTCCTCTCCTCTTCCCTCTTCTCCTGTCCTCTCCTCCAACCAATGAATCAATCAATGAACATTTATTAAGTGCTTACTTTGCCAAGCACTACTTGCTAGATATACAAAGGAGGCAAAAGACAGCACCTCCCTCAAGAAACTCACAGTGTAATAGGTGAGATAAAAAATATATATATACAAACAAACTATAAACAAGATTAAGTAAGGATTAATTAATAGAAGGAAGGAACTAGAATTAAGAAGCATTGAAAAAATTTTCTTGTAGAAGATACTTATCTAAAGAAGATACTTGTCTATCTACTCTCATTCCATCTCTGATAGGTCTCCCATATTTATATGTATGCATGTATATCTGTGTATAGTCATCTTACCTTATGTAAATACCTCTGTACCCCTGAAACCAAAAAAGGAGGAAACGGTTTGGGATTACTAGAGAGTCAAGTGAGATCATCTAGCTCCAGTGAATTCTACCTTCTTCATGGATATATACAGTAATTCACAGTAGCCTTTTGCAAGATAGACCCCCCTGGAAGGAGAAATAATTTGAGTTGATGGGGAGTCAAGTATCTTCTCTCCCAGTGGACATATTTTTTTTTTCAAAGGACCCCTGTGTAACATCATCTAACATGGTATTACTCTGTGTATAGTATATATCTTGGCAAATGCTCACCAAAAATATTTGCAAATGTAATGAAATGATGAGAATGTCCACACAATTCTGCTTGCATATGACACTGTGTTCACTGTATCAGATCATTAAATGTTACATAGGGTCCTTAATGAGTCCGTAAATCAACAGATATTTATTAGATGCTTATTATACACCAAGCACCACGCTAAACTCTGGCGATACAAAGAAATGTTAAAAGAATACACAAAAGCAAACCAAAACCAACCTTATTCTGAAGGAGCTCACATTCTTATAAAGGAGACCATAACCAAATAACAATGTGATAGCATCTGTGGTCATTCATACAAGACTGACTTAGCCACCTACACTGAAAAAAAGGAAGTGAAGAATATACATTTCACAAATCAAAATATTCCGTTGAATTTTCAACCAGTTGAGTTAGTCTTTTGGTATATGTACCTTGAACAGTCAGGGCAGATGGGCAGTGAGCTGAGTCTAGAATTAAAAAAGGAAAATATTAAGCTGATCCTATTTTGAATATTTCATAGTATTTCCAATGACCAAATAGCATTTTAAAACCACAAGAGTCAAGGGTGGCTAGTTGGCACAATGAACAGAACAACAGCCCTGGAGTCAGGAGGACATGGGTTCAAATCCAGTCTCAAACACTTAACACTTACTAGTCGTGTGACTTTGGGCAAGTCACTTAACCCCAATTGCCCTCTGGAAAAAAAAAAGGCAAAAAAAAAAATAACCCCACCAGAGTCCCTCTTTTTAACATCATATTCTCTTAGTGATGCTTTATGACTGTGAATCACAGAATACCATAATTTCTAAAATAACTAAGTTGCAGTTGGACAAAACATTAATGGGAAAAAGTATTTCAATAATGGACTAAACTCTGCCAACAAAAAGTTGAAAAGTGATGCAAAATCATCTAATGTAACATCAATAATAAGTATGATGGAGGGAAAGAGTAATAGTGAATGAAATAGAATGGAGGAACATAAGTGTAATAGTGAAACAAAATGGAAGGATATATTGAAGGCTGTAAAAACATCCACAAATGTTAGAAGATTTAGAGGAAGAGCTTCGTTATATTCCACCTCTACTCTATGCTAGACTTATAGGTGAAAAAAGAAAATACCTACAGAAAATACACAGGACAAAAAAAGCACAGGATGGTAAAACACATCAAAGAAATTATGAATCCACAGAAACAGAATGGATCATTGTGGGATCGTAGATCTAAAGTGGAGAGAGATGTCATACATCATTCTAATCCAACCCTTTCTTTCACAGATTAGGAAACTGCAGTCCTGTGAGGTTAACAAATGTGTAAAAACCCAGTAAAAACCAGAGATCAAACTTGAACCAGGTCTTCCAACTCTATAGCTAGCTCCTTTCTCTCTTCAACATATGTTTCTGAAATATAATTTCCTGACAGCAACTGAGACACGTTTTTTAGCCTTTGTTCCTAAGGTTGAATATATCTACTAGATTAAAAAGTATTATTCCAATTATCTCCATGCAAATGATAGTATTGGTAAGCTTGTATAAATTTGAGACAATCATACCTAAAAGCTAAAATGGAAGGGACACAAAGGACTAATCCTTGAGGTCCTTCTAACTGTTTTCTTGCTTTGTTTTGTTTTTTTTTTTTTTAGGGGGAGATAATGACCTGGGGTTGTCTTACTGACCACTTACAAGCTGTAATTAATTTTTTCTCTTAAAGTTATATTGGGGTTGTTGTCTAAACATGCATGGCCAAAGCATCTCCTTTCAAAAGGATCTGTACTTCCTGGTATGAATAATGATTCAGAAAGTCAGGCCTCACCCATGTCGTCCTCCAGGGGCTTGTAATCTAAAGCAGGCTACGTTGCCACACACACGCACAGGAGAGAGAGAAAATCTACAGACAATGGAATAATGAACATCGAACAGATGCATAAATAGACAAGATAACAGCTGTGCCCATATCCTGCCAAGAAAACAAACAAAAAAAGAGAATGAAACCTAAAAGATTCAGTTCATCATCTAGCTGTTTTGGCTCTATACCAAATGTTTAAATATTTAGGAATAACTAGAATGTTTACTGTATTTTTAAGTCTTCATGTTTATACCTGTCACTATAGATACAACCTTGTCACATTTCATAGGTACAGCCTGAATTTCCCATTTTCATTTTGTGCATAGCAAAGAGCAGGAAGAAGAGGTAGGAAGTAACTCACATTTCTATATACATTGTGTAGATGCATAGAATTCCTTCTTGTGAGTCTTGCAACAACCCTCAGAAGTCGCATAAGTCATCTTATCATGCTGCCCAAGTTATAGGTAATGAATCTTTTCCTGTGAGAGGTTAAGCGATTTGACCAGGCCACACAACTAACAAGTGATGGGGTCAGAATCTGAGCACAGGCCTTCTGACTTCAGGTCCCTGTCCTTTCAAGTATATCAGATGATTTCTCAGCAATGACAGTCTCTTTCACTTGCAATTCATCGTTTCAAGCATTCTGTCTAATCTCAGTTCACACATTCAGCATTCAGGTAGCCAAAGCTTTAGAAATCTATTCTATAGCCTTAAATTATTTTGTTAATACTTCTCAGATTGATTCTTGATTGTTTCAATTACTGTATAATGTCTATACAATCTCTCAATGGCTTGTAGTTTGCTCTCAAATTAGGGACTTTTCCCCACCTATTTGCTAGAATGTCTATAATATTCCCTTTGAATGAATAAAGCCTCTAGGAAATTAGTTTCAAAATGAGTGGAGGATGTGTTTTGCATACTTCATACTCCGAGCTAGAGTTGGAGGAAGCAACTTCTCCATTTCAAGTTAAATGGAGAAGACTCCTCAAGAAATGGAAAGAAATGGATTAGGGAGATATGAGGAGACTTATAGGTGAAGTGGGCAGCTTTTAAGGTGATTTAAAGGTAAGAAAGAACAGACTAGGTGAATGAGAAAGGAACAATTTTGTGTGACAAGAGCTAAAAAAAAATTGAAGGAGTAGGAGAAGATAATATATGTGTAGTTAAAAGACTCTAAAGAAGTAAGTAGGGCTGCTTTCTACAACGTAATGAGAAGCCACCTATGAGCCAAAAAGAGATGGGTAATTCAATACACACAGCTAAAAACAGAGATTTTTCTGGTTTTGTAATGTTGCTGCATTCCTATAAAAATAATCATTTTAAATCATTTATTGATTTTTTTGAGCATACCTATATTTTCTAATGTAGGTGATGCATTTGAAAACTTTGAGACATCATCATCATTATCATCAACATCACTACCACAAGTGGGATCATAATCTTAATAAGGAAATCCATCCTAGAAGCAATATGGTTTTTTTGTTTTTATTTTTTAACAAGATGCACAATTCAAGATCACTCAAATATGAGAGTATCCCAAGAGCATGAAAATGAATGTAGAATATTATTACCAAAAAGGTAAATTGAGGATAGTGGGGGACAGGGGAGAACTCATCTGTATTGGTGAGCATGTCTATTTGATAGGCACATTAAAGTTGTAGTACTAGGAGGAGGCAAAAGAAAAGCAAAAAAAGAGAAGGAAGAGGTGCAGAAAGATAGGGAGGAAGGGGGTCACCATAATGCTTTTAGATTTACAAAGCAGGTTCCATCATTGTCCTTCCTACTGTGAGGCAACATCACATGTGATGTGATTTTGTATGGAATGACTAAAACATTAAAGTGTAAGAATTTTTACCACACTAAACATATTCCTTTAGTTTATGCTGTTGTTGTGCTCAAAGAGGGACACCACAGCCTGATTGTTTTAAGTGCAATTGTTCTGTTTGCTCCCATTAACCTCTAGCATTTCTGTATGATCTTATAATGGCTCAGGCAGTCAGATCCACTGCTCTGATTTTTCTTACCCCAGAGGATTAGGATTTTTCTACTTCTATTCAACAGATGAACAATGAAGCAGATGAAGGTTTATGAGGAACTATAGTGTTATAAACATAAGCATATGGGTTGACTATGAAAAGGGCTACACTTGTTCAGAACTCTCCAAATATCTGCAATCCTTCTTATGGCCTCCTAAACCTAAAGAAGAGAATTAGTCCCAAACTCTTCCTTACTTTCTTTTTCGTATTTATCAATCATAAAAAGGGTAAATAATGGAGAGCTGGTTGGAAGAATGATCTTTTTTTTTTTTCAATATAAAAAAGGAGTAGTTCAGAATACCCTTCTTATTTGACTTAGATGGAATACCGGCAGCAAAGCTATTCAACAAGATTTTGTGTTCCTTAGAAGCATCATCTTAGTTTGGCACATTTAATCTATTGTACAGTGAAATGTATTTTTACAGTGCTGTATTAATATTAATAATATATCAAAAACAACTCAAGAAATAAAACTCAGATACTACAAGTAAAATAGGCTCTGTCCAAATATAGTAGACCATAGACAGGGGAACTTGAAAGCCCATCTGGGGCCAATCAAAGAGAAAGCTACCAATCTAAGAGAAAGCTGGGAAAGAGCAGAATGGAAATGGGCAATCTGCCAGAGCAACAGCCACAGTTCCTTTAGGACCTATTTTTTTTTCCTAGATGCAGCAAATTCCTGGAGGTGCAAGTTGTTTCTAGGGAGCTAAGATATCAGATAGACATAAAGAGTTTAAATCAAAGAATACAGCCCAGAATATCCCAGAATAAAGAAACCATAGAGCTTGCCAGCCTTGGGTCTTATGAAATGATGGAAACAAAGAGAAAATACTTTATTGTGGGTGAAATGTAGTTTGGACATACTTCACTTTTTTTTTGCTAAATACAGGGGTAGACATTTAAACCAAAACACAAAAACAATAAGAAAAAAATTAAAAGGCAAGATTAAAAATTTTTATTTTATTTTTTATTTTTCTTCTTTTATTAATTCATTTAAGGCTTAAATATAAAAACTTAAACACACAATAAGAAAAAGAAACATATTATAAACTTAAATACTAAAACACATACAAAATAAGGGAAGAAAAAAAGCATTGCCATGTGTGCAGCAGAATGTAAGAGAGGATTCAAAATATGCTGCAATAAATTTCCGTTTCAAGAAAGTCAATGTAATAAATACTACACGTGTTTAGAGTTGTTCAGCTTTTCTTTGATTCTTTGTAAATTTTCTTCTGTTCTTTGCTGTGCACTTTTTACTTCATTCTTTCCTCCTTCCCCTCCCTCCAAGAAGGCTACAATTAAGGGTAGATATATAAACATAAATGCACATATATAACATATGCACATGTATATATGCATACAAACACACATATATACATATATGCACACATTCATATACATATGCATTACATGCACATATATACACAAGCATACATCTATATCTATACACACATACGTATACACAAATACACATAATCTTACAAGCCCATTACATATCTTAGATATCTATAATCATAGTCATACGTAAACATAAAAATTTATATGTGTCTATGTTAAGACTGAATTATACTTGTTTGGCCTCTGTTTCTCTGAAGATGGATAACGTCTTCCTTCATAGGTTCAAGTCTCCATATTTTTCTCTAAGTCCACATACTTACAATTTCTGATCCCACAACAATATTCCAACCTTATACTGTTTAGTTATAAACATTATTGATTGATATGGCTGACACATAATGTAGTTTCCCTATTTTTTCTTTTATAATAAAATCTATTTTTCTTTAACTTTGTTTGAGATAATGATTACTACCCCTCTTTTTTCACCCTAATAAATTCTACTCCTGATCTTTAATCTTTATTTTATGCTTGTGTGTATCTTTTATTTCCTATCCCTCCTGACTCCTCTACTTTACTTTTACCTGCTGCATTGCCCTCCTGTTTCTTAATCTATCCTCCATGAGAGAACCCTTCCTTATTTTTTCTTCCTTCCCTATTGCCTATGCCTTTTATTTCTTTAATTTAGAAAATTTTTATGCCCTTCTAGATACATATGTATTGTTCCATCTTTAACCCATTCCCACCAATGAGAGTAGAACTACAAAACTAGCAATTCTCCTTCTCCATCTAATTCCTCTGTGTCAGTTCTTCCTCTCACACCTCATTTGTATAAGATAATTACTGTTTTTACCTTTTCCTAAATGGTTTACTTTTTAGTATTGCATCATATTCAACTCTCTATCCCAATCTTTCTTTCTAACAATGCTTTTGGTCATAGCTTTCAGGCAGTCTGATTAATCTAATGTTTTCTCTTCTTGATCTGGTCTCCAGATCAGTTGTTTTTCTTATGAGATGCTTCATATTCTCTTCTATTTTTTTTTTCATTCTTTCTGTTTTGATTTATTATGTCTTGGTCTCATAGTTTTGCTGGCTTCTGCTTGCTCAATTCTAATTTTCAAGGAGTTACTTTCTTCCTTAAGATTCTTGATCTCATTTTCTAACTGGATGACATTCTTTTCATAAT
>JAQQSV010024547.1:0-10145 GCA_028646515.1 Pseudochirops corinnae
CCCTCCCCAAACTCCTCCTCTAGACCACCCCTAGATTCCTCCCACAACCTTTCTGTATATAAGACCCCATCTTGCCTCCGTGTGTGTGTGTGTGTGTGTCTGTCTGTCTGTCTGTCTGTGTGTGTCTGTGTGTGTCTGTGTGTGTCTGTGTGTGTCTGTGTGTGTCTGTGTGTGTCTGTGTGTGTCTGTGTCTCTGTGTCTCTGTGTCTCTGTGTCTCTGTGTCTCTGTGTCTCTGTGTCTCTGTGTCTCTGTGTGTCTGTGTTGTCTGTGTGTTGGTGTGTTGTCTGTGTGTGTGTGTGGTCCAATACAAGTGAACTTTTAGAAAACTTCACGTGTCTTTGGCTGACAGAAGACTTGAGTCGAATTCATTTGGCAGGACCCGGCGTGTTGCTATTTTGAGGTCTTGAGCACCCCTAAACCTAACCCTATGCCTCATCAAAGGGATGGCACTGTCAGATGAGGGAAGGGCTCATATCTGAGAGATGCAGAGGTAAAATCAATATATCTCATCAACATATTAGATATGGGGGAAGGGGTGGTGAGAGATAGTGAGGAGGCCAAGACAGCTCCTACTTCTTTATTATACTTGTGCCCTTATCTGAATACTCTCTAGCTCACATAATTCTATCTGTACTGAAAAGAATGTTCAGCTGTAGCCTGACCAAGGCAGAGTGCAGTGTGTGGCTCTCACTTCTCTGGTTTTGGACACTATTCTTCTCAGTGAAGGGTATGTTCGTGTAAGCTTTTTGGGCCCCTGCAGCAGTGTCAGACTTGCATTGAGCTTTTCTCTGTGATAACTCCTATATCTTTCAGAGTAACTGCTTGCTATCCACATAGCCTCATTTTGTACCTGCAGCTTATTTTCTGAACCAAAGTGTGAAACTGCAATTTTTTTCTTATTAAAAAGTATTTGACTGGCTTATCTAATTTTTCATCAGTGCCTTTTTAGTCACTCTAAGAAAAGGTATCCTCTAAGGTTTAGTCTCTCTTCTCTTTCTGCAGTCTTTCAGCTCCCCCGTGGATTTAATTGCCATCTTTATGCTGATGATTCTCAAATCTACTTATTCTGCCTCAACTTCTCTACTGACCTCCAATGTTGCATCTCCAAGTACCTCTCAAATATCTAAAACTGGACGTCCAGTATGTGCCTTAAACTCAACATGTCCAAAACAGAACTCATTATCTTTCACCCTAACGGTTTAATAAATGTTTATTGATTGATTAAGCAACATGCTCTTGGAGGGAAATATTTTATCATATTATTAAAAAAACTTATTTATTAATATTTTTTTAACTTAGCTTAATATGACTAAAAATTGATCTCAGAGACACTCTCAGGTAAGCTGATGGCTCTGTAGAGAATGCTTGGATACCACAGAGATCTAAGGTCCTCTCAGTGCTGGTATTTTGGGTTCTCCAGGTTTGAATGTTTGTATTTATACTTCAATTAACATTAATTTGACAGTTTGTGCTTACTGATATATACTGATATACATTTTCCGATATATATTTCAATGAACCTTGTCTGGGAACTGTCTTCTCTATAAAATAGCTACAGTGGTACCTTGACTTACGAGCTTAATTCATTCCATTGCTGAGCTAGTAACTCAATTTGCTTGTATATCAAATCAATTTTCCCCACTGAAATTAATTGAAATGCCATTAATCCTTTCTAGCCCCCAAAATGCCACCCCAATATTTTTTGTCACGTGTTTTTAAATAAGAAAGTATTTATAAATAACAAATATTGTATAAAACCATAATAAAATAAAATGTAAAGAAATAAACTGGTTTTATATTTACCTTGGATATCAGAGGACTTGAGCTAACAGAAGACACTGGCGGAGGTGGGGGGTGGAGGAGATAGAGGCAGGAGGTTAGAGGAGTTTTGTTAAGTGCTCTTTCAGTCACTTTCATTCACTTACTCCCTACACTCTTAATGCTATGCTTTATCCCTAAACTTAAGTGCTACAATATCTTTTTTACTTAACTTAATTTTCTTTGCTGGTGAGGTAAACACGTGGACTGAAGGAGTGAGTTGTGGGATGCTGGGGTGGGCGTTGGGTTGTGGTCTTTGCTGTGCTAACTAGCAGCTCCTAAATTGGTGCACTTGTATGTCAAGGTACCACTGTATTGGAGTTTGTATGCTAGTAGTCTTTTTTTTTTTGTTGGAGGGGGCAGTTGGGGTTAAGTGACTTGCCCAAAGTCACACGGCTAGTAAGTGTTAAGTGTCTGAGGCAGGATTTGAACTCAGGTACTCCTGACTCCAGGGCCGGTGCTCTATTCACTGAGCCACCTAGCCGCCCTTGATAGTCTTCTTTAAAATCCTATATAATGTAAACCTTAAGAGACTAAGGATACAAACTTCTGACTTTGCTCCTTTATCAAATGACCCAATAAATTTATTTCTAAACAGATTTTGAGTTTGTTCTTATGACTAACAGTCTGAAAGTTTCCAACACAGTAAGAGGAGCTATACTCTCAGGCTGAACCACAACCCACCACATTTTGCCTTTAGATTTCCCTCTTCCCTAAGTTATCCACAAAAGGAGTGCAATCTGGGAAAAGAAGTTGTCCATTAATTAGGCAGCGGCTGAATGAACTATGGTGTGTGGGGTTGTGAACCTGGGCCACTCCAATCTGTGAGGTATTTGAGTTTCCCCAACCAATACTGGTAGTTTAAGACTTTGCTGGCCACACGTTCATCAGTTACCACCAGAAAAGGATGTGAGACCTTCAGAGCAATAATAAAAACAGTCCTTTGAGACTTTCCAAAACAGTCACTGGTGGAAGACCAAGGAATAAGGTCACTGCACTTCTGGCACTACTGGCAAGAGCCAGTTGTTCTGGTTCTCTGGTTTCCAGGAGAGTTAGCTTGTAGGACATTCCTAACTGAGAGTCAAAGCCAACTGTCCACCTTCCAGGGCTCAGCACAGGTCCATTACAAATCAATTGCATAATTGTATCCTGCATTGACTGCTGCTAGGGTAATTTGCATTCTCCCTGGGTAGCCTCCAACTCTTCCAGGTACAAGTCGAGTGCTCGGAAAGTATCATGAGTCATAAGAAATGGAAAAAACCAATAGTTGTTTGTTTTTAATGAGATGTTCTTAGTGACTATAAAGTGGGAACGGACAAACCAGAATTCATCAGAAGACAATTTGGAGTCATGCAAGAAAAGATATTCAATTATCCATATGTTAGAGTTTAAAATGTTGCAGTTTAGGGATGCTTGGGACCCCAAAATACTGACGCTCTGGATCCTACCTGAATGAATTTGACCCAAATCTTTTTCAGCCAAAGTAAAAGAAAGTTTATGAAAGATTTGTCATACTGGGTAGACTCTTAAGGAGCCTAAGCATTTGTGACACTTATATTGACAAGCAAGTCAGATTGAATCTGAGGACCTTCATGGAGGCAAGATGGATCTTATATACAGAAAGACTGTGGGAGGGAACTAAGGATGATCAAGTAGTCTGAGGTGACCAGAAGAGGGGTTCAGGGAGGGGCTTGAGGAGGAATCTAAGGAAGATCTGGATGAGACTGGAGTGACTAGAGGTCAGATTCCAAAATCCCGAGAGAATGGGATTTTGATGGGATAAAGGGTGGGGAGTAGCTGGAGCTAATCGGAAGTCACAGACTATGGAGGGCTAGGTTAGGTTAAAGGTAACAGATTTGGGCATGAGATAATAGAAGGCTTATGGCCTCAGGAGAATGCCTAATCAAGTGGGTAGATTCCGGGAGAATTCTAGGTGGGGGTTTCCCAGGGCCCATGGACAAAAGGGACTCATTCTTTTGGTGTAAAGGGAAAAGATC
Source organism: Pseudochirops corinnae (assembly GCA_028646515.1). Lineage (NCBI taxonomy): Eukaryota > Metazoa > Chordata > Mammalia > Diprotodontia > Pseudocheiridae > Pseudochirops > Pseudochirops corinnae. The sequence goes on from JAQQSV010024547.1 coordinate 3,817, forward strand.
TCAGCTTGGGCCCATATCCTATCACATATTCTTTGAAGCACAGATCCCTTTACTGGAGCTCTACTCAAGAAAGTGGTTGATAAGAAAGACCTATATGTACAAAACTATTCACAGCAACAATATTTGTATAACAAAAATCTGGAAACAAAAAGTGTCCAATGAAGAATTCAGAGAAGCCTGGGAAGATTTGTAGGAGAGACGTGGTAAAGAAAGTGGGAGACGAAAGAGTAGTAGTAGGCAATGACTCTAAGGACTAATAATTAATGTTTGTGTAGTCTCTTGAGATTTTTCAAAGAACTTTATAGAGGTTATCTAATCTAATCCTCACAACAGCCCAGTGAAATCTTATCCCGATTTTACAAAGAGAAAACCCCAAATGAGAGGTACAGGCTCTGGGAACCCCCTTGAACTCTGATTGAATTTTCCCATTTGATAAGACATTTGCTTGAGGCCATAAGCCTTTCATTATAGGTAGGCCCAAATCTCTGTTACTAGCCTAGCCCTCCTTTGTCCAGCAACTTCTCACCCTTGATCCTCCCAAACCCTCCATTATCTCATCGCCAGGTAGCCTCTAGCTACTTCCCACCTTAATCTCTCATCAGAGTCTGACCTCATTTAACTCCTCCTGAAGACCCTCCCCAAACTCCTCCTCCAGACCACTCTTAGATTCCTCCCATACTCTTTCTGTATATAAGACCCTATGTTGCCTCCACTGATGTGTGAGAGCGGCCGAGAATGATGTAGCACAGACTCCCTTTGTCAGATGATTCTGGCCACTTGTCCAGTACAAGCCTCACAGATACCAAAGCTCCTTAAGAGTCTACCTATTAAGATGAACCTTTAATAAACTTTCCTTTTCTTTGGCTTAGAGAAGACTTGAGTCGAATTCGTTTGGCAGGACCTGCTGTGTTGTTATTTTGGGGTCTGGCGTGCCTCTAAGCCACCAAACTCTACATTTTTATGGTACCCTATACCTCTAAACGGAGAGCCTCAGACAGACAGGCTAAGTGATTTACTAGGGGTTATACAGCTAATAGGTATCTGAAATGGTATATGTACCCATCTCATATAATAATATATCCAACCTTCCGTATCACTACCTGCCCCCTACCATAATTAAGAGTCAGATGAAAAAGACAAGGGATAAAATTGGACAATTAAGTTAATGCACAGCAGATAGAGCGCTGGGCCTGGAGTTAGGAAGATTTTGAGTTAAAATCTAGCTTCAGACACTTAGTACCTGTGTAACCTCGGGCAAGTCACTTTTCTCTGTCTCAATTTCCTCAAATAGGGATAATAACACTACTCAGGGTTGTTAGGAGGATAAAATGGAATAATATTTAGAAAGTACTTAGCACAGTGACTGGCACATAGTAGGAGCTTAGTAAATGCTTTTTCTTCTCCCTACCCCTAACCCCTTAAAAATGGAAAGTAAATGAACTATCAGTAACAATTACACTATGGAGCAGTTTTACTAATCTTTTTAGGCACCATTGCGTGTGTGTGTAAAAATTTTTGTATTTGTTCTGACAGAAAATTGTTAACATACTTGTATAATGACAGAAAATTGTTAATAGTCAACGTAATGTTAACCAGCACTGTTTCTTCTTGATCCTACTATTGACAGAATTCCAGAAATGTCCTGGTATTGCTTCCTTTAAGACAGTGTTAGGTTGAACTGAACCACACACTAAGTCCCATCTCTTCACTCCGTAAACAGAGCCAGCTTGAGCTAGACCAGTTTCCGAAGTAGCTCCTAAGGTCCTTGCCCCCTTCCGTTGGGATTCGTGGCATGAAGGGCATAACAGCCAGAATGAAGTGGTTTTCCCAGCCTGGATTGCTGAGTCTGGCTGGCATAGTGTGACCAGGCCTTGCTAGCTAATGTGACTAACTCCACCCCTTTTCTCCTGTGAGTCTGCTGGTGAGACATTCCCCCAGGGTGGCAGCTTTGCTACCCTGTTATCTCAATTAAAGTTACTTTATTCCTGCACTTATGACTTGGATTTATTTTAGGACATGACAGTTGAAAGTGAAACAGTTACAGTAAACATCTCCTTCAGGGCAGTCAGCAGGGCTTGAAGGACTCAAAAGCTGCCAATCTCTCAAATTCATGAATTTGTCTCCAAGGCTAAAAATATACAGCTCAGAAATGCTATTCAGTCCACTCAGAAAGGCCTCAGATCTGGCCTCATACACTTCCTACTTGCATGACCACGGGCAAATCCCTTAACTTCTGTTTGCCTCAATGTCTTCATTTCTAAAATGGGAGAATTTGCCTCCCAGGGGTGTGGGGAGGATCAAAGGAGGTAATATTTGTAAAGCACTTAGCACAATGCCTGGCATGTTGGTAGGTCCTGAGTAAATACTTATTCCTTTCCTTTCCCTTTCCCTGTGCTGGACGAGAGAAATACAAAGCTAGCAAAGGTAGTTGGAGCCTTGAGATCTCTGCTCAGCCTCACCTAGAGGCTGCTGCCATATATGAGGGGCATTGGAGGGTGGGGCAAGGAGCCCTTCTCTTCCTCACGGGAAATCTGGAAGAAAGAGTTCTATACCACACATTTCAAAAAGAATGAGGGCTAAAGTTGGCCTCCCTTTCCTGTCTGCTGAGTAAAGATGTGTGGAGTGTTCAGGGAGGACTGGTACCTCTGGTGTGAGGGCTTGCTGAGCCCTTTTCAGGGCTACTTGTCCACTTTTAGTGTCCACCTGTCACCCATCTCCAAGAAAGAGGCCATTCTTTGCCTTGTGTTTTACCTAGACTTAATCACTGAATGGGCACTGCCTCAGTCACACTCAGACCTGTTAAAGACCTTAGCTTAAAGGCCAAGGTCTTCCACTGTATCCTGGGCCATCTCCTTGTCTGGATTTATATCTCTCCACTGGATCCAAATGTCTCCAGAGGAGAAGATGAGGCTGGTGACTCTGCACAGGTGTCTCTCACTTAAATCCAATTCACTTGCATGTCATGGCATCACCTCCCTGATGTCATGGTCCTCTTTGAGAATGAAGGACAAGCAACAACAACAACTCCAAGAAGTTGTAGCAGGCAGTCACACACCAGCAAAACCATCTTGACAGACAGGTTAAACCAGGTTTAGGGGAACTGACAGGCTTCAAAGCCATGGATGAGTTTGGGAGATGTCTACCCTAAGTGTGGGAAGACTTTTCCCAAGGAATGGGCAAATGAGAACAATGTGTTCCAATAGCGCTGAAGCAGGCACTTTGAGGAATGCTTAGAGCTTCATCAGACATAGATGCCAATCATTCACTGCGTCTCCAGCCAGCACCAGTCATCTTGACTTTTGTCCTGCTACTGGACTTTAATGACCATGGAAAAGAGAGTGAGTCTGATGACTTTGTGCAATTCTGCCTCACTTAAATCCAATTCACAAATAAGTCATCACTCGATGATATCATTGGTCCTCTTCAAAAATGAAGGGTGAATAATAATAACACTGAAGTGGAGGGTTCTTGCTGGCTGTGTGATCAGTCTTCTTTGATACAGGCACCTTTTACCATGGAACCAATGGACCACTTCATTATCTTTCAGCTTTGAGAAACATGTGTCACCAAAGGTGGCCAAGGGACCCTAGCCCAGGTTCACAAATGGCTCTATAGGGTGTGTTCTAGCCATAGAAGATGAGGGGACTTTTTCTCCCTATTATATTCTATCTGTTTACATAATGAATCCCTCCAGCAGGATGTAATAAATTCCTTAAGGGAAGTTACTTTTGTCACTTTCCCTTTATATCCTCAATTCTTAGCACAGTGCCCTGAACACAGCAAGTCTTCAATCCATGCTTGTTGGGTTGACTTGGATTGTATTGGAGGACTATGAACACAGGAACATCCCTACTCCTGAAATGGAGTTTATCTTCCCAGTCCTGTTCTCTTAGCTTAAGGAAAGGTGGTGGTGGTGGTGGTGGTGGTGGTTGGGGGCGAGAGGGGTGTTTGAACTCTACAAATGGCCCAGGAGTCAAGGATTAGTACAAACACTAGCTGAACTATTTACCCCATATTGATTGCTTCCTTAAGGTACTGCCCGCTACCAGCTTCAAGGAACTTATGAAACATATGGTCTAGGGCAATCATACCAGTTCAAAGTATCCCAAGAACAGCTCTACATTTAAAGTTCCATAGAAATACAATGAGGTGTTGTTTTCTTTCAGAGACCACTAGATATTTGATTTCTTCTTGTTTTTTTAAACTAAGAATTTTAGGAGGTCTCAAGGTATCAGTCACTTGAAAGAGATTTGGCATTTCATGGCCAAAGGTTAATTCTCTAAGTAGAGAGTAAGAAGTAACAAGGTCATTCTGTTCCAGCTACTTTACTGTAAGCAGATTCTCTCTGATGCCGTAATACAACATTATTCTGCAGGCACATCTCCATTTCTTGCTCTCTCTCTCTTTCTCCCCCTCCCCCTCCCTTTTTTCTCTCTCTTATCTGATAATTTCCCAGTTGTCCAGATGACAATGTTTCATTAAAAAAAAAAAAAAGTAATCAGTAAGATTCAGTGGTGTTCTTCTTTGCTACTCTTTTATGCTTTAACATTTTTGATCCTGGATTCCCGAATTAGAAGTCCTGTAGAAGATTCCGGTCCTGTTATACTGGAGCTGTGAGACTCTGCCCATGTTATACTGCTACCAAGATACTCTTAGTGAGTATTCAGTGCTTGCCATGTGGGCTACTTATTGACAGTAAATCAGGGCTTGTGCCATTTCAGAGTAGGCAGAGAGCCAGTGGACACTGTCCAGCTCCTGAAATCACACAGGCATGATAGGCCTAGGCCGGGAGACCAAATCATAGCGGCATTCGATTCACAGAGCTGCCATGCCTACCCTCTTCAGAAAGCTCTGCCTACAGTCAGAGTTATGAAAACCAGTAAGGAGATGGTTCTCCTTCTAATCGGGTATGCTTTGAGGTTTCTCAGCAAATACTCTGGCTATGTAGCTATCAGTTAGAAAGTCAGCATGTGACAGTGGATAGAAAACTGGAGTAGAAGGCAGAGGACCTCAGTTTGAATTCTGGCTCAGTCATTTCTAATCTGTGTGACTTTGGGCAAGTCACTTAATCTCTCCAGGTTTCCTCATCTGTAAAATGAGAGGATAGTTAGTGGTGGACAGCCTAATGTTCCTTTGAGCAATAAATTTAGGATTCTGTGAACCTAAGCCGATTCCTATTGGAGGTTCCCTAGTGATATACACTCAGCTTTTGTTGCTATACAGTTCTGATCAGTGTGTGTGTGTGTGTGTGTGTGTGTGTGTGTGTGTGTTGCTTATTATTTACATCTCAGGAAAATAGACATTCTCTAGGGAGTTTGGGTGTCTGTTATATGTTGTCTGTTGTTGTCTGTCTCTGTGAGAGGCTAGTGGGAACTGAGAAATAACTCCAGAGTCAGCCAGAATCCAAAAAGAAAGGTTTTGTGAGAGAATATTGACACTGACACAACTCAACATGGTTTGAGTTGGTACAAGGGCTTTGGAAAAGAGAAAGCCATGCTTTATTCCTGCTTTGAAGGAGGTCATGCACATTTTAGACTCTTCTCAGAACCTACTCTATAGACAGGAGAGGAAAAAGACTATGGTATCATGTGTGAACTCTATACTCCTGACCGGGGTAATTTCTTGGTTTCTTTTTTGTTTTTGTTTTTTTCATAGAAATGTCCATAAAACAGTCTTCCACCCCACCCCGTATCTTCACAAACCCATCCCACAAATTCTAGTTTCAAGATATTATTAGTTGATACATTCTGGGATTGTACCTCCATAGCAATTCAGGTTACATAGAGATTTTATGACTCAGAGGAGAAGAGAAAGAATATTCTAGGCATGAATAAAGTCTATGAAAATACTTAGAGACTAGAGGTCACGTCTTTGACTGAGAGAGTCAAGTTAGGAAAAAGGGTAAATTGAGGGTAAGGAAGAGATAATGAATTCTTTTTTGTGCACCTGAATTTGAACTGCCCAAGGGAAATGCAGGTGGAGATGTCTATCTAGAAGGCAGTTGAGTAGGCAGGATGGAAGCTCAGGACTCAGAGGAGGAATAGGGGGACCTTCATCATTGAAACTTTACTTCTACTGTTGAGAGCTAATGAGATCACAGTAAGATGGAGTGTTGAAAGAATGGGGAACCTAGAAAAGTTCCCTGGAGCAGACCTATCCAAGGTGAGGTGAGGCAGAGATGGACAACAATGGGCAGCTAGATGACTCAGTGGAGAGTGCTAGGCCTGAAGTCAGGATCACACAAGATTTAGCAGCTACCACATTACAAGAGCTGAGGGCTTGACATATGATATTCTGGAAGGCAAAGGAGTTAGGATTACAACCAAGAA
>JAQQSV010024548.1:0-10145 GCA_028646515.1 Pseudochirops corinnae
TCCTCTGAAACATTATACTCAATTTTGCTGGGTAGGTGATTCTTGGTTTTAATCCTAGCTCCCTTGATCTCCAGAATACCATATTCCAGGCCCTTTGATCCCATAATGTAGAAGCTGCTAGATCCTGGGTTATCCTGATTGTGTTTCCACAGTATTCAAATTGTTTCTTCTTGGTAGCTTGTAATATTTGCTCCTTGATCTGGGAAGTCTGGAGCCTATCCATAACATTCCTCGGAGTTTTCTTTTTGGGATCTTTTTCAAGAGGTGATTGGTGAATTCTTTCAAGTTCTATTTTGCCCTCTGGTTCTAAAATACCTGGGCAATTTTCCTTGAGAATTTCTTGAAGGATGCTTTCTAGGTTCTTTTTTTGATCATGGCTTTCAGGTAGTCCAATAATTTTTAAATTGTCTCTCTTGGATCTGTTTTCCAGGTCAGTGGTTTTTTCAAGGAGATATTTCACATTGCCTTCTATTTTTTCATTTGTTTGGATCTGTTTAATAGTTATCTTGATTTCTCATAAAGTCATTTGCTTCCATTTGCTCCACTCTAATTCTAAAAGAATTATTCTCTTCAGAAAGCCTTTGAGATTCTTTTGCCATCTGGCAAATTTGACTTTTTAAGGAATTCTTCTCCTCATTGTCCTTTTGGGCCTCTTTTGCCATTTGAGTTAGTCTGTTTTTTAAGGTGTTAATTTCTTCATTCAGGTTGTTGACTCTCTTATCATGATTTTCTTGCATCATTCTTATTTCTCTCCCCAATTTTTCCTCCACTTCTCTTATTTGATTTTCAAAATGCTTCTTAAGCTCCTCTATGGCTTGTAATCAGTCTACATTTTTCTTGGAAGCTTCTGGTGCGGGAGTTCTGACTGTGTTGTCTTCCTCCTGTTCCATGTTTTGATTGTTTTTGTCCCCAAAAAAGGAATCTAGAGTTGGATTGCTGAGCTTTCTTTGCTTCCCTTGCCTGCTCATGTTGCCAGTCAGTTACTTGACTTTTGGGCTCAGTAGAACTCTGCTTTCAGAGGGGAGAGCTCTGTCCCAAATCACTGGGGTTTTTGCAGCTGCCAGAGCTATTAGTAGGCCACAGTCTCTGCAGCCCCCAACAGCTTTGGCTCATTGAAAACACACCTCAGGGCCACCACCCAAGACAGCGATCCCGATCCAGGCAGCTCAAGACAAGAGCACTTAGCCTCTGAATGATCGCTTGGCCCCCCACCCCCGGCAATCTGCAGGGTGAGAGCTTCTGAAGCAGCCACGTGGAGGTGGCTGCAGGGCCGCAGCTTCAGGTTGCTTCTACCTCTGGAGGCAGTTGGCCGTACCCTCTCTTCCACATTTAGCCGAGTTCCACTGACCTTTTCCCTTTGTCCTTGGCTCTTTTGAGTTGGTAATTCTGGAAACTGCCACAGCTGCTGGTAATCCACTCTTCTGAAAGCTCCAGCCAGGGCTTCTCCTGGACAGCCTGGGGCTAAAACTGCATGGGGCTGGGCTCCACTCCCAGCACACTGTAATGAGCCCTTTCTGACCGTCTACCAGCCTGCCTTTAGCGGGAGCCTTGTTTCTCTGTCATCTTATGAATTCTGGAGCTCTAAAATTTGTTTAGAGTCATATTTTATAGGTATTTCAGGTGGTTATGGTGGGAGCCACAGAGTTCTCCTGCTTCTATGCCACCATCTTGCATCCAGGAAATTGCAAAGGAATCTGAGTTTCTGGACTTCAATGCCATACTTGCAGTCTCACCCTGTAATATTTATCTGCTATTCTGGTTCCCTTCTCCCATTAGTAAGCTCCTCCTGGGGCCTCCATTTTGTGCTGGTGCACAAGCTTGGCAACCTTTATTCCTCTTGCAGCTGTGCCTCTGACTTTCTGGACTTCAACATCATGCTCCAATGCTTGGTACCTTCACCGTGCCCATTCCCACTCCCATTTTCAAATTCTTTTTGAGCATTGTCTTCCTCTATTAGATTGTAAGTTCTTTCAGGGCAGGGACTGTTTTTCTTTTTGCTTCTATTTGAGTGTCCAGCCAGTTAGTACAGTGCCAGGTACATAGTAAGTGCTTCATTAATGTTGCTCATGTTGCTTTAATGAGCCCAAGATTTTCTTGGAAACAAAGGCCCACCTTCTAATGCCAATGTTCTCTCAGTGTTGTATGAAAACACAACCTGGAACATTACAGTCTCTGAAGAACTGAAAAGGAATATTTGACAGAGAGAAACAAAGAGGTGTATTGTGAGTGTAAACAGTCATATCAGTGAAGAATTTTGAAAAAGAATAGGAGTAAAATAGGTCATTAGGGAATTGTACTACAGGAAAAGAAGATGAGCTGGTCAGTTGGCAAGGGTGAGGAATGACAAATAGCCTTCAGAGAGGTCCATGGCTATTATTTTAATGCCAGGAAAAAATGAGGGAAGCCTTCAGGATGCTGGGTGGACCTTAGTGGCCAATTTATGGGAGGACACGAAGAAGGGTTACATAGGATGGGCAGACAGGGATGGATTGTTACTTGCCCCATTGAACAGAACCTTCAAATTGATGAGGTCACGCCTGAGATCACAGATCCATTGGAAAGAATGGAGTATTTGAGAATATTTTGATCTAATTTAATGTGTACATTTTGTTTCCTCAAAAAAGAAAAAAGCTCCTTAAGTTCAGGGAATGGTTTCATTTTTTGTTGTTTGGGATTTCTTGGTCTTAGCACAGTAACCTGGCACATAGTAGGGTATTTAAGAACTCCTTGGTGATTGGTCAGCATTTGTTGAACTAAAGACCTGAGGCAAGAAGTAGAGACAATAGTAGAGGAAAAAAAGAAGGAAAAACACACATTTGGCAGGATTGGAGAGAGGCAAAATAGTACAATTGTACCTACATCCATGCATCCATGTTGTGATCCCCTTTCCTAGTAAGCAAACCAGGTCCTTTAAGGCCCACAGATGGATAAATGATTGTTTCTGTCTTATTGACCAGAGCAAGCAGATTAAGCGCAGAATGGGGAATCAGCTTTTCCAATGATCAACATCTCTGTGTCATTCCATTTTGCTGTAAGTAGAAGAAATCAGTCCCCAGCCTCGTACTTACCCACTGTTGTGACAATCTCCTATGTGACTAGTTGCCTCTTTAAAGAAGCTAGACAGGTGATTGGATGTTACTGGTTGTTGCAGAATGTGAAGTTTTTAAAGCAGAGATCAGAGGACAGAGAGAGACGGGTCTGCAACAAAGAAAACCAGTTTTGATTGACTCCAAGATGTCTTCTCATAGAAATAATGTATCTCAACAGATAGTCCCGACTTGAGGGTACAGAAAAAATTGATTTAATTGCTGAGTCACTGTCTGATTTTTGAAAGATAGTGGAGAATAGGAAAGGTGCTGTAGGACTGAAGGAGAAATGTTGCCCTGATTTTCATATAAGGTAAGAGGATATGATCTGTAGATTATAGGCAGCTTGATTTTAATTCCTAATAAAATTCTAGAACAAATTATTAAAGGGATTGTTTGCAAGCATTTAAAGTGGGAAACAGTTAACATTAAGAGGCATACTAAACAAAATTAATTTCTTCTTTTTTAACTTAAAAAAAATTAACAAGCATTTCTCTCTGTACCTCTCCTATCGATTGCAAATAAAATAAAATAAAAGCAAAACCTATGTAAGAAATATGTGTAGCTAAACAGAATAAATTCCCACATTGACCATAACCAAAAATATGTGTCTCATTCTGTATATTTAGCCAATCACCTCTATGTCAGGAGCTGGGTAGCATTCATCTTCATCACTGATATTGTGGGATCTTCAATTGGGTAAGCATTTATTATATATATGCCTTCTGTGTTCTTAGGCATTGTGCTAAGTTCTAAGAACTATTCTAAGTTGTGTGCTAAGACACAAACAAAATAGTCCCTGACCTCAAGAAACTTAAATTTTATTGGTGGTTTCCAACTTGTAAAAAGATGCACAGATGCAAAATAGATACAATGCAAATATTTTTAAAATTTATTTAGTTATTTTTTGTTTACAATATTCAGTTCCACAAGCTCTTGAGTTTTCAATTTTCTCCCCCTTCTTCTCCTTTCCCCTTCCTAAGATGGTGTGCAGTCTGATATAGGTTCTACATATACATTCATATTAAATCCATTTTCACATTAGTCATGTTTTAAAGCAGAATTATAACTAATAGAATGAATCACAAGAAAGACAATGCAGATATTTTAAAACATTCTTTTGTGGGAACAAGAATAACTTGGTTGGTTAGGGAAAGTTTATATAGGAGTCAGTACTGGAATTGAGCAACAAAGATAGCTAAGCATTCCAAGAGGACTGAGTATCCAAGCATGGGTTTCAGCTTGTGACAAGGTATGGAGGCAAGAGGCAAAATATCATGTATAGAAAATAGCAAGTTGGACTATTTGGTTGGAAAGTAGACTACGTGAGGGGGAAGTAATGAGAAACCAGTCTAGAAATGCTGATTAGACCCAGATTGTGAGTGGCTTTAAAAGTCAAGCAGAAGAGTTTGTATTTAATCCTGAGGCAGCAGGAAGGCACTGAAACCTCCAGAGTAGGTAGTGACATAGCCAGATCTATGATTTAGAAACCTTTTTTCACTTTTTGAGAGGGCTGTTTGATTCATATGTCATACATGCAATACAGACAGTTTGCTTGGATTGCACCAACACCATTGAAAAATCTCTTTTGTGATCCTTGGAACCAAGATGGAGAAACGTGAACTAAGTACAGCTAGCAGGATTGAGAATTGACTGAATACCTGGACCCAAAGAATAATCATCAATGAATTGGTGTCACCTTGGAAGGACATATCTAGTAGAGTGCCCGGGGATCTGTTTTTGCTCCTTGGATCACACTATGATGACTTGAATAAAGACGTAGACTTCATACTTGTCAAATCTGTAGATGACATGAAGATGGGAAGGATAGCTAATATGTTGAAGGCAGAGTCAGGCTCCAGAAAGATCTGAATAGGCTTGAACAATGGAACAAATCCAATACAATGAACTTCAATGAGGATAAATTTCTGCATTTATGTTCTAGTAATACACTTCAAAGGTACAGGATAGAGGAGGTATGACTAGATAATAATCCATAATAAAAAACCTGGAAGTTGGGGCTTTAGTGGACATCCTTCTCAAAATGATCTTACAGCAATTCCCTCAAAAACTAATGATATATTACCCTATGTTAAGAGAGGCCTAATATCCAGAATGAGGAGAATGATAGACCTACTATTCTCTGCTCTGGTATTATCACATCTAGCCTATTATATTCCGTTCTCATTGCCACATTTTAAGATAAGTTTTAACAAGTTGGAGAGCATCAAGAAAAGATGGGCCAGGGCAGCGTATATTCCTGCAGGAAAAGGGAGTAAGTGAGATAAAGGTTTCAAGAGGAGAGAGGTTATTCTTGGGAAGGAGGGTTACTGTACATTGACAAGAGGAAAAAAGAGAAACTGTCTGAGAACAGCAAAGTGTTGAAGCGTGGAGTGCAAATGAGGGACGCTTTGATAGATAGCTTCTCTGCTAGTCTTGGGAGTGGGGCCCCATGTTATGACTGATTGTGATAAAGGAGAAAAGATTGGGATAGAGAACAAAAGCCTTCCCAGCACCATTTCTAACTTTATTGTTCCCTTAGACTTTTTGTTGTTCTGATAGGCGCTATCTCTCTTGTTCTTTGACTTTACTATAGAGACTCCCAAGTTCCCAGAATGCTCAAGTTTGGGTTTTCTTCTAAAATATAGATGATTCTTATAGTCAATCTCTAAAATAGCTAAAGACTTACCTTACATTATCATCTATATGCCCTTTTCTTCTTCCTGCCTAGTTCCAAGAAGAAAGAAGAAAGAAGAAAGAGTACATATCTGTGTGAGGAGGAAGGGACATTATAGGAGGGAACCTTGTAAACTCTTTTTATTTTTGTTGGTTAGCTATAAAATTTTTAGATAATCCTAAAAGGGCTGCATGCTTGCTTATGGGATAAGAGGATGGAGAGATTCTGAGAATATTCTTTTCCATAGTTAAACTGGGAAAGAGAGAAATCTGTCAGGAAGTAACATGGGGTGACTGTGGAATGTCAAATAGAGGGATCGGTGTCTTGAGTTTACAGAAGAAAGGAAAGCCAGTGACAGGGAGTGAGCATGGACTGACAGCATTGTACAATGGAATGAGGCAGTGGTGACATCAGAATTGTTGTTCTTATTTCTATGATTATAAACTGGTAGGAACTTGGGTAAATCTCTTCACCTCCTTGGTTCTCACCTTCCTCATTTGTGAAATGTAAAATGAAGTCCCTTTTACTCTGACAATCTAGGAGTCTGTGATATTTGTACTGAGGGCTGGGAAGGACAGAACTGAATAGGCAGTCCTTGGTAAGGGAGGCTATAGATAAGGAAGACTTAGTTAGAGAGGCAGGTGTCTGGTTGAAGAGCTGTGCTCAGGAGTAGAGAAGTTGAAATGCCAAGTGAGGCAATCATTGGGCTGAGGCCAGAACAGCATCTGGGATTGCTCTCCACCATTCTTATTGTGCCAACAGAGGCTTTCTGCCAAGTGCCACCTCCTTAACAATGCAGCTTCTTTTAGGGAGGCCTGCTCTGGCAGGGTTTATGAATTTTGTGGGGACTCATTTCATCCCTTTCATCCCAGGAGTCTTCTGAGTCTGGGGAGGCAGGCGATGTTTTGTTGTTAGAATAGAGGGAGGCCTAATGGACATGAGAGATCTTGGCAGTTCCATTCCCATCCCTCAGAAACCCTGACCAACTTGTTGGGACGCAGGTTGAGTTGGGTTCCTGGTGATTTTGTAGTTGTTCTTTTTGTGTCATGTCCAACTCTTCATGACCCTGTTTGGGGTTTTCTTGGCAAAGATACTGCAGTTGTTTGCCATTTCCTTTTCCAGATCATTTTACAGGTGAGAAAACAGACTTGTCCAAGTTTACACAGCTATTAAATGTCTGAGGCCAGATTTGAACTCAGGAAGAGGAGTCTTCCAGACTTCAGGCCTGGCCCTCTATCCACTGCACTGTGATGTTTAAAAAGTTTGAAAGACATAAATTCTGGGTAATTTAATAATTTTATTAATACTGCCAGCATTTTTATTATAAAAGTATGGTAATTTAGCTGTCTTTCTCTTAGACCAGCGGTTCTCAACCTGTGGGTCATGACCCCTTTGGGGGTCAAATGACCCTTTCGCAGGGGTCACAGGGGTTGCCTAAGACCACCGGAAAACACATATTTCCGATGGTCTTAGGAACCGAGACACTGCTCCTCTATCTGTCTCCAGGTGGGTCCACCCACATGCAGATATGCCCACATATGAGTATTAAAGGGTCTCGGCATTAGGAAGGTTGAGAACCACTGTCTTAGACCAAAGACTCCTGTTGGTAGTGGGCTTACAGTTTATATGCTCTTGGAAGAGTAGGTGTTCCTCTGGGTGGCAATTAACTCTGATGGGTTAACAATTAGTGAGAGAATGAATATTACAATGAGAGGGTGGGCTATATTACAATAAGGACAGAACTGCATAGGCAGTCCCTGGTAAGGGAGGCTATAGATAAGGAAAACTTAGTTGGATATCTGACTTGGATAACCCAAATCTTGGTCAGAGATATTTATCAATTTTCATATCACCTGTCTGACAAAAGGAACCTAGATGTTGGTGCTTCTCTCTCTGGTAACTAACTGTGTATGTATGTAATGGTCAGACAGCTAGAAGCCCTGTCTGTTGAATTTTGTTATTTTTTTTGTCTGCTTGTAATTTCTGAAGTTCAAGGTGCTGACTTTTTCCCCTGACCTAAGTGAATGATATATATGTTTGATTAAAGTAAGATTGTTAACCCCTTTTGAATTGCTTTCCTTTACAAAAGCAGATCAAAGAACCTGTGCTGGCAGCCATCCTGGGTATGATAGGGTGCTTGCTGATACAAGGCATCAGTTTCCTGATCTGGAATATTTTTTTAGTATTAAATGCCATATTTTAGGAAGATATTGACAAGTTTTGGAATATTCAAAAAAAGATAATCAGGATGGTGAGAATACTAGAGACTGTGCCATAGGAATATAGTTTAAAGAAAATGGGGCTGGTTAGCCTTGAGAAGAAATGGGGATGGGTAAGGTCATGATAGCTTCATGATAGTCTTCAAGTATTTAAAGGACTGTCATGTGGAAAGGATATTACAGTCATTCTTTTTGGACTAAGAAAAAGCAAAATGAATTGTAAAGTTGCCCTCTTATGGCAGCTAGGTGGCTCAGTGGATAAGGTATCAAGTGAGGTCAAGAAGAATTGAACCCTACTGAAACAACTGAACAACAATGATAAAATGTAACGAAAGACTTCCTAATAATTAGTGCTATTCAAGAGTGAAATGGATGTCTGCCTCAGGAGGTAGTGAGTTCCTTAGAAGTGGAAGTCTTTGGCCAGAGACTTTAGGGTCACTTAGAGATGTTTTATCAGGCATTCTTAGTAAGATACTGGTCAGACAACATGATAGTCTTTGAGTTCACCATAGTAATTCCTCATGGCCACACTTCATTCCTCTCTGCACACTAGTACATATGCATGTCTTCCTAGACACATGACCATCAAAAGTTCCATCAAAAGTCAATGTATTGACATGGCTTAGCATTGTTGTGACAAAGATGTACACTATTGGGACTGTAGGTATAGAAGTCTATCACATCTGTTAAGGAATTTCCCTTTGTAGTTGGTGGGAGCAATCAAATGGAGTGTGTCAGGATATTTTCATGTATGTTCTCTCTCTCTCTCTTTTTTTTTTTTTTTGCTTTTTTTTGGAGGTGGGGAAGGCAGGGTAATGGTGTTAAGTGACTTGCGGAAGGTCACATGGCTAGTAAGTATTAAGTGTCAAGTGTCTGAGGCCACATTTGAACTCAGGTCTTCTGGACTCCAGAGTTGGTGCTCTATTCACTGCGCCACCTAGCCGCCCTCATGTATGTTCTCTAATCTATAATCTGTGCCCTGTTGTTTGTGTTCAGATGAAAGACATGAAGTCTAGTCTGGACTGAATTACTATAAAAGTTTTAGGTCCAACAATAGTGTAATTGCTTGGTGAGTTTGATGATCTTGGCCAGGGTCAGATATTCAGCTTATCTGGTTTAGGGGTGCATGAGTATTACATTTAAACACTGAGATGAAGACAAGTAGTTTAGGACTAAGGAATCTGGAGTTACCTTGGCAGCCTCTCCTAGGGTAGACTGTCCTAGTTTTAAAAAACCACTTTTTTCAGGGACATCTGTATTCTCATAGACAGTGGTTAGATTTCTTCTATTTAAGAATCGTTCATGGGGGGCAGAGCCAAGATGGCGGCGTAGCAGCAGCAACATATTGCAGCTCTCACATAGGCACCCCAAAATACCCATAATATATGACTCTAAACTAATCCTAGAACTCCAAAACGCACAGAAATATACCTTCCACTAAAGTCAGCTCAGCTACGAGGAACCACATCAGCACTGCGAACTGAAACCAGCCTGGTCTGAAGCCCTGGCTGAGCCCTGGGGGCGCCTGGATGGGAGGAGCCGAGGAGCCTCTCTGGTGAGCAGATTAGCGGCAGCTGTGAGCAGCGTTCAGAACTAGGTCAGTAGAGCTTGCCAAATTGGGGGAGAAAAGCAGTCTGGCCAAAAGGCCTCCAGGATGGGAAAGTGAAAGGCAGAGGTTTTACACCGGCCTCCACATTGCAGCTTCCGTGCCCTCAGCCTGCAGATTGCAGGAGGACCAAGCCATTGTTCAGAGGCTGAGTGCTCTCTCGTTGAGCGGCCTGGATCCGGATCGCGGTCTTGGGCTTTCGGTCTTGGGCTTTCGGTCCTGTAGTCTTCATTATCCAGTGAGCCAGAAGTAAGTAGGAAAGGGACCCAGCACCTTCCTGAGAGCTATGGCAGCCGGGAGGACCCCAGCAATTTGGGACAGAGCTTTCCCTTCTGGAAGCAGAGCCCCACAGAGATTAAAAAAAAAAAAATCACGGACTGACCAACCATGAGTAAGAATAAGCATAAGAAGCAGGGTAAGAATAGCAACCAAACCCTAGATTCCTGCTTTGGGGAAAAGAAAGATCATGGCAAAGAGAGGGAGGAGGAGAGTGCAGCCAGAGCGCCCCCACCAGGGGCTTCCAATAAACATGAAGAATGCCTTAAAGCTAGAGATGA
>JAQQSV010024549.1:0-10145 GCA_028646515.1 Pseudochirops corinnae
AATCATATTTTATAGGTATTTGAGGTGGTTATGGGGGAGCCATGGAATTTTCCTTCTTCTATACTGCCATCTTGACTACACAGGGGATTTTTTTAAAGTATCATTTTAATTAGATGGCCAGGGAAGTCTCCTTTACACAGAAGTTAAGTAATTGTGTGACTATTCTCTGGGTGTACTCCTCAATCTTTCTACGTTCAGTTTTTGCTTCTACATACATAATTTAAAAAAAAAACAACCTTCATTTGTTAGCCACTTCTAGTCACAGAGATATTTCTGTCATAATGATGATATGATAGATAGCAAAGAGCTAAGTTTCCACAGAACTGCTAAGAATTACTGAATTAAAAACTACTGACAACATTGTGAGAAACAGTAAGGAATTAAGTTTCCATTGAATTGCTAGACATTACTAAAGTATAATGAAGGGAGTTAGCAGGCAACAGGTGGACCCGATCAATCAGAAGTCAGACAATGACGTTGAGAGACCTTCAGATCAGGACAAGGACAATGAAGAATGGAGCTGTCCTTGCTGGACTAATGGTATATATCTTTTCTTGCTTTTGTATTCATGACTCTCTCACTCCTAGAGACAGGCTGAGCCCACTTCTGGCCAGGGGCGTAAGATTCTTCTGAACTTCTCCTCAATTAATTTATTTTGATAGCCAGATATTGGTATCAATTATTTACACATTTCTAACAATGACACACAACATTTGTTCACTTGCTCATATAAGCCAATTGAATTATAGAACAAGACAATGAAGGTCAATAGTTACTTCCCTCTCACCCCACCCTAATAATTGTTTAAATATTGAAAGGAAAAGTCAATGTACATTTAAAAAAATCAACTTGATTTTTATGCTAATTATGAAACTTGATCTAGACAATTTACTTTTAAGGTTAGAAAAATAAAATATTTTAATAGATTAAAATAAAATTGAAAAAAAATGTGAACATAAAACTGATTTTACTCAACTTCTAACCAAAATATTGTCATCCTTCATAAATTATAATCTCTCAAACTGTAAATTAAGAACTAATCAATTGGGTTATGAGTTAGGACACAAATATATAAGGGAACTTCATATTGCCTTTCCAAATTGCTATATATCCAATTCTCATATAGGTTTATTTAGGTTAGTCTTATTTGTTTTGTAAATCACTCAACATTCACATGACACATTTCTTATTCATCTTTCTACCTCACATTTAGTCTTGATTTCAATGAAGTACTGATAATCTCTTCTATCCTTGTCTGTTTTATTCAAATTAGTTTGGGATTGTTTTAAGAAAGGTTTACAAAACTGATCAGGGAAAAATGCAGTGGGAAGGATAAAGTCAATTGCTCTGAGGAAGAAGAGAGGGTATAAATCCTTAATACACTTGGATTATGAAGTTTAAGATTGCTTCTATTCTTATCACTGATGACAGGATGTTGTGCAATCCTCCAGCAGTGAAGAATCAGAGCAGATACAATCTGTTGTTAATTTCTGCCCTTTAAATTACATTGCATATGTTTTGTATTGACTTTTTCTGTATACATGCTGTTTTCTCCTAAGAGGAGATGTGAATGTTGAGGGCTGGGAGCATTGTATTTTTGTCTTTGTGCCTTTCAATCTCTAGCACCTAACACAGTGCCTCACAAAAAGTAAGCATTTAACATATGTTTGTTGAATTGATTGTGAAGGATTATCCTCTTTATGTACAACTTGATGGCCTCATATAGTTTTGATATCTTTGTTGCTTCCATAAAGACTGACCCACTCTCCTCAGCTTCTTTCTCTCTAGATTAACACCCCTGTGGTACTTCTTTCTGTCTTGTTATTGTCTAGGGATCAAAGAAAAGGAGAATCTACTCTGGTATTATTTTAGTGTGACCTATTTTCTTTTTTACCCCAATCCCAGCTGTCTTTTCCAACCTTTTCAGAAAAAGTAAAGTAATTTGTTGTCCCAAATGACTAAAGCTTAAGGAGTTTTGAGGCAAAAGCTCAAGTGATCTTCAATTCCATCTGCTAAAATTGTGGGTATATTAATCAGGAAGCAAAAATCCTCCAAGGCCTCCTATGGTTTCCATTTAGATTTTTTATAAAATTAAAAAAAAACCTACAGGATTAATAGGTCTCATAAGATTATATCATAATAGATCTACAGCTGAGAGGAATCTAAGAGGTCATTTAGTCCAAGTCCCCTAATTTTACAGATGAGGAAACTGAGGCTCAAGGAATGTAAATGACTTCTTCAAGATCACAGAGATAGTAAGTTAGAGAATCAGGATTTAAACCCAGGTTTTCTTACTCCAGAGACTATGTGATTTTCACTAAACCATGCCAGAGACCTCTCTCTCCTATTTTACCTCCGTTATTTCCATGGGGAATGTTATTTTCTGGAAGGGTAGATCAGAAAGGGTATGTATTTTGATTCAACTGATGTCAAAAACTTCTTTTGAAGAACCATTTTCTATAATGAAGACCTATACTTTACACACAATCTCAGTTTCTGAAGGCAAGGAAACATTAAGTAACTTCCTCCACATGAAATAGTGAGAGGTGGAACTAGAACCTAGGTTTTTCTCAGTCCAAAGCTACCTCTCTATTCATTATGCCACATTAACCCAAACTAGTCTGCATTAAAAATATAAATTCTCACAAATCTCCAACAGTTACTAATATGAACTTCTATTCAATGATGTACATTCCTCAAAAGGCACACTCTGTTCTCTGCATTTCCAGCACATGCTATTGTTTCCTTTTCTTTTTTCACCTTTATTTTAGTCTGACAGAACCCCAGGTATACTGGGAAAGAATGCCATCTGATCCCTGCAACCAATATCGGCAAGCCTCGGAAGGCACTCAGAATATTTGGGGAATAATTCTATTGCAAGTTAGTTGCACCTTTTGTGTAGAAAATAATTCCATATTCAATTCTCATCCACAACCACTGCTACCCACAAGAACTCCCTCCTCTACTTCTCTTCAAAGCTCAACTTTGTGTCATTGGCTGGAAACAAGGCTTAGGTAGCTACTTTGCCAGACTGAGGGATTTTTTCCTTTGCACTAAAGTTAGTTATTTTGATTTCTAAACAGCATTTCTGAAGGGGGAAAAACCCTTTAAAGCATAAAATATGTCTGTAGAGACCTGTTTTCAGACACAATTTAAGTTTCTTTTTTTTAAACAGATAAGGTAATCTTTGTGCAAAACTCTGAGCTTTAAAAGTTATTTTGAGCATTTAGATTTTTCTCTGAATGTTGCCATGCTAAAAGAAGCTTTTTGAAAAAATAAGAATAAAGCTTTTAAAACTTCACACATAGCCACAGAGATATCTTAGATTTTCAGAATAAGGGGAAAAAATGGCATCAGTCTCCCCACCCCCAACTCATTTATGCCACCTATAGGAAATTTTAGTCTCATTTCCTCAAAGAAAAGATGCCTAGATGGATGGAGAGATAGACTGGTAGAACAGAGGAATAGAGAAATAAAACAAATGAGAAAGATTGCATTTCAGAGAGAAATTTTGGCTGATGGAAGCCTTGAGGATAGATTAATATGAAAACAGAATTTATGTGACATTATTCATGGTATATATTGGGAAAAGGAGAGGGGTGGTACTGCAGTTTGTTTTCTAATACACTCTCTCTCCCTCAATTAGGTAATATGTTCCATTATGTCTTTATTAAATTGAATTATAATTTTTATATTGTTCTAGGAGAAGGGAAGGTTAGAAATGTTGGTGATTGTGTTCTGAAACTACACTCTGTGAATGTTAAATATTCATTAGAAATTAGTACAAAAAGAAAATCTTTTAAGAGAGATTTTCTCTCTCCATTGATATTCTAGAACAACCTATTAAGGGAATGTCTTTTTTTTTTTTTATCAGAGCTGAAATTTTCAATATGTCATGTGCATTCTGTTTACAATGGCTTGAATTTATAAGCTGACTGATATATTGAGTCCAGTGTTTTAATATATGCTTTGAGTGATATGTGTATGAGACATTAAATATGTGATTTACTCTTTGAGTGCTACAGTGCTTTCACTTTTGTCTTTTTATGCCTAGTACCTTACATAATAAAATTAAAAAAAAAACTTGTTCAAAGATTCGATGGATCTGTGATGTCATTGATGTACCACTGCAGATCACAACAATGCCATGCTTTCTCACCTGCTGTCATACATGATAATGTTGATTTACTGGACACTCACAAGAGATTATTTCAATGAGGTAAAAGTTCTTTTCTAAGCTTTTTTCCCCCCCTCACATTGTCCTGTCGAAAATTATTTTGAATAGGAGAGGATTCTGGAAAGATGGCCAATAGGTCAGAAAATTCTAAGGTCTCAAGTTTTTCCAGCACAAAAAGAGATGAAACAGTGCCTCAGGGCAAATATAGAGTGTTAAAAATAAATAAGAGTAGGGGTAAAACAGCAGTCCTCCTGGGACAATCAAAGATCTGAAGAAAAACTCTGGAATGTGGTTTGGTCCCTTGAAGAGTCAACACCTTCAGGCTAGGTCCAAGATCTGCTTAAACAACAATAGGCAAGCCCTGGGACAGTGAGGGGAATTCGATGTATGAGCCTAGGATTATTGTCATCTGTTGACAATGAACACTAGACCCTACTGTGCTGTGGAAACATCAGGGGAGAGGGTTGAGAAGGAACCAGAGTACAGAAATAATAAGATGGGAATGCTGATAGCTGTGCACACTTACAGAAGGCTGGACATCTTGGTATAGGTTCCAGGTCAGAGAAGATAACTGAAGGAGGATCTGAAACCAGAGGAACTATCAACCCATATACCAAGACAAAAGGTGATTACAAAAATCAAGTTGTTATTTTTTTTTTCCCAAGGGCAAAAGCGAAGGAAAAAGAATACAACCATAGTTACTATGGGAGCAGTGACAACTAAGGTTCATTTTGAGAGAAGGATATTAAAGCAAAGAAACTTGAGCCCAAAAAATAACGTTAAATGGTCACCTGCCCAAAAAAGAATTCATAGAAGAACATTAGAAAAAAAACTTTTGAAATCAAATGAAAGAGATTGATGTAAAACTTTAAAACAGGGAGACTAAGACAAGAAAAACAAGATTATGAAAAGAAAATCAACCAGTTGCAATGGGAGAACCAGAATCTTCTTATTTTTATGTTTAATTTTATTTATTTACTTCTAGTTTACAACATATATTTCCATAATCTCTTAAATTCTAAATTACTCCCCCACCCAATTCTCTCCACCATGCTGGCACTCAATTTGATATAGGTTCTACAAATACCTTCGTATTAAACATTAGTCAAGTTGTAAAGGAGAATTATAATCAATGGAGTGAACAATGAGAAAGAAGGAATGAAATAAAACACAAAAGAGAGAGAGCAAGTAGTTTGCTTCAATCTGCATTCATACTGTGTGGTTCTGTGTGTGTGTGTGTGTGTGTGTTTTTGAGGGGGGAAGGCAGTGCAATTGGAATTAAGTGACTTGCCCAATGTCACACAGCTTGTAAGTGTGTGTCTGAGGCCAGATTTGAACTTAGGTCCTTCAGACCCCAAGGCCAGTGTGCTATTAACTGAGCCACCTACCCAACCCTTTTACATCGTGTGTCTTTTGTCTTCTAACCTTGCGTTGCTGAGAAAAGCCCAGTCTATCAAAGTTAGTAGTGAGAGATACCATGTGTTGGTAATTGTGTACAAAATTCTCCTGGTTCTGCTCTCCTCACTCAGCATCAGTTTATATAAGTTTCTCCAGGTTCTTATGAAGTCCTTCTGCTCCTCATTTCTTATAGGACAATAGTATTCCATTACATTCATATACCACAACTTGTTTAGCCATTCCCTAATTGATGGGTATCCCCTTGATTTCCAATTCTTTGCCACTATAAATAGAGCTGCTATAAATATTTTTTGTACATACAAGTCTTTTCCCATTTCTATGATCTCTTTGGGATACCGTCCTAGAAGTAGCATTGCTGGGTCAAAGAGTATGCACGTTTTTACAGCCCTTTGGGCATAGTTCCAAATTGCTCTCCAGAATGATTGAATCTGTTCACAACTTCACCAAGGATGCATTAGTGTTCCAATTTTTCTACATCCTTTCCAGCATTTATTATTTACCTGTTTCATCATCTTAGCCAATCTGATCAGTGAGGTGTGGTAGAGATCCAGAATCTTAAGGAAGAAAATCACTCCTTAAAAATCAGAATTGGGCAAGCCAATGAAGTCATAAGAGATTAAGAAATAATAAAACAAAATATAAAGAGTGGAAAAAAAAACAGAAGAGAATGTGAAACATGAAATACAAATAACTGGTCTGGAGAAATGATCAAGAAAAGAAAACCTAAGAATAATCAAATGACCTGAAAGCAATGATCAAAATGAAAGCAGTCTTTATATAATAATATAAGAAATAAGTAAGGAAAATTTTCTTGAAGTATTAGAACAAGAGAGGAAAGTAGAAATATATATATATATACACACATACATGCATACATACATACATACATACATACATACATACATATATCCACTGGTTACCACCTGAAAAAAATTCTATGAGGAAAGCACACAGGAATATTAAATCAAATTCAGAAACCCCTAGCTCAAAAATAAAATATTATGAGCAACAAGAAAAATTAAATTAATATGATGGTGTCATAATTAAAAACACACAAGACCTAACTGTAGATCATGGAACATTATACATCAAAGAGTAAAAACACTGTGGTTTTGGATGAACATATCATATCCAGCAAAGCTAAGCCTAATTCTGAATGAAAAGATAATGACTATTTAACTAACTGTTAGACGTTCAGGACTTTGTCCAAAACAAAACATACAAACTTAGTAGAAGATTTGCGATACAAGAGCCAAGAACAAGTATAAGGGACTCAACAAGGGACTGTTTATCTTTTATGTATGGATAATGGAAAATGTATATCAAAGTTTGTTATTAGTAATTGGGTAGCATGGAAGAAAGATTGGGGTAGACCTGAGTATGATATTACTTTTAAAAATTAAAGTATTTAGGGATAGCTAAAAAGAGTAATTATCTTATGCAAACGAGATTGTGAGAGGAAGAACCTGCACAAGGGAATGTAATGGTAATGCATTTTTGCTTAATGGGAAGATCTTTCCCATCCATTAATAAGCCCAGGAGACCTGCTTGAGTCACATGGAAGCCTGAGTCACATGAGTCTGTGTTGGAAGGAGTTTGCTGAATGGGTGGAACAGGAAGGGGTTCAATATGAGTTGTGAATCAGGGTCCAGAGGAAGTTGGTCAAAGAAGTTAGGTTTGAGGGAGAGAGAAAAACAGGCAACAAGCTGTGAGTGTACATTTGTGGGAAGACCCTAGCAGGGGAAAGTTGAGGATGGAAATGCCTCCTACATCGTTATTGTGTATAGATGTTTTGGTTGCTATGATGGATTTGTCTTTATAGTATTAGAATTCAGCTTTCCAGTGTTAGGATTTGGATTTCTGGTGTCTGAATAAATGTTTTGGTTCTGTGTTCCATGTGGAGAGTCTGTTATATCTTGCAATTCAGAATTACACTGGCATATTAATAAGCACTTTAGGTGCTGTGGATGTTGTATTGGCACTACATTTGTTGGCAAGGATGGGATCGTGAAATATCAGCCCTCTATTTAGTGGCAGAGTGTTTTGGAGAGAGAAATGGATAACCCAGGATGGAAGGATTTACCTTATTCCTCTCTAGCAAGAGAATGGGCTAAAATTACAGGACTTCTTGAAAACTGGGAAATGAGACTACAGAAAGGAGAACCTAGAAATTTGGAAAGATGTTTGCAAGGAATATCAATAGAACCTGGGGAAAGAACTGGAAGGGATGTGTAGGAGATGCTGGGCCTTGATAACAAGTTGTCATCTTCTGTGTAAAAGCTGAAATGAGTTGCTGGAAGAGAAAGCTCAAGTGGAAAGGGAGTTGGCTAGTTTGCATGTGAATCTTTCTGAGTCATAGCTTTTGGGCTCTCCTTTAAAAGAGAAAGCTAGTCTGTAAGCAAAAGAGAAAGCTGTTGTGGATTTGACTCAGACAAAGAAGAAAAAAAAATAACAAAAGGAATGTGAATACAACCCTTGCACAGGACATGACACTAGGTGTGTAGTTTCCTTTTTTTTTCTTTTTTTTAATCACCTGCTCTTCCTCACTCACTCCTACCTGTATACTGGCATGTTCTTGCTACCTCGATGAGGAACTGAGATTTATGGATTTCACCTCTTTGCTGAAGGTGGATGTATCTGGACTATCTTGAAATTACATACGAAAGCTGTCCCCACTTTGAAGCCATTGCTGATCTTCAGTTTTAAGTACCTCTATGTGTTGCTACATTGATGTACATAAAATAAAAGTCTTTTTATTTCTCTTTATCCTGAGTGTTGCCTTGTTAATCAGGAAGAAAACACAAATGAAGAGCTTTCCTTTCAAGAGTATGATTCCATTAGCCTTTGCTCTTGGCACATAAGTGTATCATCTTTTCTGATCATACAATTTTTTTTTTGACACTAACTTTTACTTGCAGTCAGAAAATATACTAATCTTTTCCTAAACTGGTACAGACTAAAGCTTGAAACTTAAAGGCAGTTGTGGAGCACAAGAGAAAATAAAAGCAACTTTATTAATAGCAGTAAATTACTTCTAAAAGGGATATATATGCATTCAACAACAGATAAGTGAGCAAATGATATTAGTAGGCCATTTTCAGAGAAAAAAAATCCATGCTATTAGCTATGATCTGAAGAAATTCTCTAAATAATTAATGATTAAATATAAATAAAAGCAGTTTTGAGGTTCTTCTTCATACCCCTCAGAGTAGAAAAGATGAAAATAGAGAAATCTGACTGATGTTGGTGAGATAGTCAGAAAACAGGCACAGAGTGGAGCTGTGAATTGGTTCAAGGGTCATAGAAAAAAATAAGGAACTATGCCCCTGTAAAGCCAAGCGCGAGCATCTGTCCTGAGGACTACTGCTGTAAATACCTTCAAGGTTATTATGACATAGTATAATGAACACTCTTATTTATTCAACAATAAACTAAATCAAAACATTCACAGAAAACAGAGTTCAACATTCACAATCACAACTCATTGCTAAATTGGCCTCATATTCTTAAACAACAGATATCCTTCAGTAAGTATCAATATGAATCAATCAATATAAAGTACCCATCTAATGTTTTCTTTCATCTTGATAAGAAACTGGCTTCCAATCATCCTTAACTCAATCATTCTTAAGAAACAATCATCCCTAAGGAGTAAAAAGTACAGAATACAAAGGTCTCTTACCCCTAGGTCACAATCGTAATCTTGCCAGTCAGCACTAAGTACCCAAGTAAAAGTCCTTTCATCTTGTCTCAAGACTCACTTCCAAACTCCATGGCTTCTCTTCCATGCTTCCAACTTTTGTCTGAATTCACCCAACTGTCGCATTGATTCACAGGTAGGCAGCTTCCAACTCCCAGGTCAGCTCCTGGTCCAGCTTTACACATCAAGTTTAGAAGAATTACAACCGTACTTACACACTTTTCTGGCACTATCATTAATACATTTTCTTTTTTTTTTCTTTAATTAACTTCTGTTTATTTTTTAGTGATTTCCAGAAGATTTTGAGTTACAAATTTTCTCCCTTTCTTTCCCCTACCCACCACCCCAAAATAGTGATCCTATTGTATACCCCCTCTCCCAATCTGCCCTCTCCTATGTCCCCCCCCCATCACCCCTCTGACTTTCTGGTAGGGCAAGATGCCTCTCCCTATCCCAGTGCCTGTATGTCTTATTTCCCAGTTGCATTTAAATACTGAAAATATATTTTTAACATTTGATTTTAGAACTTTAAATTCTAGATTCTTTCCTGTCTTCCCTTGTCACCGACTCTCACTGGAAAGACAAGAAATTCAGTACAGACCACAAATGTGTAGTTACGCAGAACATCTGCACAATGGACATATTGTGTAACATTGACTATATTTCCCTGTCTCCTCTCATTCTATTTCTCTCCCACCTCTTAATTATACCTTTTAAAATACCATCCCTTCTTATTCAATAAATATACACACTCACATATATATGCTCTCATATAAGGATATATATATATATATATACACATTTATATTCCCTTCACCTATCCTCATACTGAGAAAAGTTTCAGAAGTC
>JAQQSV010024550.1:0-10145 GCA_028646515.1 Pseudochirops corinnae
TATATATATATGCAATTATTATTATTATTATTATTATTATTGACTACATCCAACTGGAACTTGAGATACACAGGCACTGTGGTTGGGAGATCCATCCTGCCCTACCGAAAAGTGACATAGGAGAGAATAGACTGGGGGAGGGGGGACACACTGGGATGGCTGTTTTGGGGCGGTGGGTGGGGGAAAGAGAGGGAGAAAATATTTAACTCAAAATCTTATGGAAATGAATGATGCAAACTAAAATAAAATTTAAAAAAAAGATATTCATTTCATTTCTTAGTCTTTCATATCTATGCAAATGTATTTAACTCCTTTGGTTTTGATCAGGTGTCATGTGGAATACTCTGCTTAACAACTTGTTCTTTTGAAGAAATGACTAATCTTAATGTCTTTTTTTTAATGCCCAATTATTTTATGTGACTATTATGCTCAGTTTGGCAGAATATGTCATTTTAGAGAGTAAATCAATGCTATATTCCATTTTCCTTTGCTTTTTTTTATAAATGAGAAACAGTTCTGTTTTATTTTATCAACTTTCTTTGGATAATGTTTATTTATTTTATTTATTTCTTTATTTTTTACTGGATGCCTACAAAATGTGTTTGTCATCATAAATATGAAATTTGTCTATGGTGCTTCCTGAAGAATTAAAGTTTGGGCCACTTTTAGTTGGTTGTCTATTCATTCTTTTGTTCTGTACTTTGCCATCCATTTCCAAAATTTATGGACAATTTTCCTTCATAAGTTTCAAAACTAGAATATTATTGGATTTTCTTTTCCATTTTAATATTGATTATTGACATCATACTTGGAGTTGTAAATTAATCATAAAACAACAAGATGAAATTTATCCCCAAAGTAGGTGAAATGAAAGCTGTTTCATTTTAGAAATGATTGAACATGATCTTGGGAGACAGGGCAGATTGTAATTAAATAAGGAGTATTCTACAGGAGCATATGGATTCAGCAACCATGCAGTAGGAGCATGTAAGATAGAGAGAAAGAGATAGAATAAGCCTGAGGGTGGCTTATGCCACACATATACTTATAACTCCTGGACCATAAGACAGATAGTGTTAGACTAGAACAATAAGTCTAAATTTAAAACAAAAATTTACCCACAATATGTCAAATTCTTTATACTTATCAAGATAAAATGGTCTATGTTTTTAAACCACCAATTTCTCTTCACTAACCTATTTCCTTTTCTACAAAATAAGGGGATTTGAAGACCTTTCAGTCCTTAATCAATGATGTCACAATCACAGAAACTATAAAATTTGAAATGACTCCTAAGTGGAGAAGATAATCTAGACAAAATTCTTCACTAAATTGCATAATCCTAATTAAATCAGCATTCTTAGCTTTGGATCTCCTTGGATGGTTATTGAAATCTTTAGGAGATTATTATATATTATTAATAATATCAATTAATATCCTCAATATAAATATGTAATTAATAATACAATGTATTAATATATAATTATTTGTTACATTGATATGCTTATTATTAAGGACTATATTATTATTATATTAAGAATTTTTATTATATTCTTGTGTTTTTAGGCTGGTCACAATTGTTGGTTTATCAGGAATAATGGTGGCAATGTCATGGTTCTTGCCAATATCTTTTTTTATTCTTCCTCTTGCTTGAATGGTGGCTTCCACAGTTGATTCATCAACTATAGAAGTGGAAATCCATTGGAAGTCTTCTACTTCCCTAACTAGTTAAGAATTTGATATTGATGAAGGGAAAACAACAACCATAGAAAAAATGATGCAGAGAATAAAAAAAAATCTTTGGCGTGGTTCAAAGTTGAATAGATAAACTAATCATAGAACAAAGAGAAGTGTTTTTTTTATTAATTGTCTTTTCTCTGGAAGATAAATAATCCTCCTATTATATTTTCACATCTAATCATTAAGTTTGGCATTTTTATTTCATAGTGTTTTCATTTATTTTTTTGGATTTTGTTTAATTTTACATTTATCTTTGCATTTTTATTCTGTTTTCTATTTTCAAAAACTCAGCTGTTTAGAAAACTGTCTTTTTATTGTGTTCTAAATCCTCTGCTCTCTTCTTAGATATATTAAATTCTACATCAAGAGCTATTCTCTAATTTCCTTGATAGTTTCATTTAATTCTTTCATTTCTTTTATAAAACATTGATAATTTTAACTGCTATTCAACTGACCTTTAAGGGTCCTTGAAATATTTGTTGTTATACTCATATAACCTTTCTCAGTACGTTTTTACTCAGATTCCTTCCCTGTAAAGTATTTATTAATGAGAGAATTCTCTTCTCTACTTTTTAAAAATTTCTCCTTCTTAGACAAATTGTACTTATCTTTATCAATCACTCTGCTAATTTTGGTGTCCTTGCTATCAACATATTTATCATAGGTCCTTTCCATGACTTACCCACAGATTATTTTTCTCTCATGTTCTCTATTCTATCAACCCGCCAAGGCTGGGGAAGGCCTGTGGCCTCCAAGGGGTTAGTATTATCTGATAGTGGGAGACTGAGAGACCACTCTAGTGGGGACCATCATCTATGTTTCCCATTTCAATCCATTTGGGCTCTATTTTCCCATCTGTACCCAACTCACTCCTTTGTCTAATTCCAGGGAGTATCTTTCCAAAGTAGTTGGGGGATAGTGCTAAAGAAAAACTCTGAGAAACATTTATAATTGTGTCTCTTCTCCATCTCTCTTTCATGTTCTGCTGAATGCCTATTTCCTCTTGTATAGTAGTAAATAGTTATTACCAGAAAGCATGTTCTTCCCGGACTATAAAGTCCTCTATGACTATCTCATTTCCTTCCTCTTAACCCTCTGGGCTGGTCTAATTCATGGGCCTCAAACCACTTTACAGGTGGGGTCTTCATTTGAACAGTAACAAATGGTTCACTGAAAATTTGGGAATCTTGAACTCCAACTACTACAAAATTTGGGAGGACACTAGAGAGAATGGGGATGATAGGAAGAGAGAGGAAGAAGTTCTAGAGGGAATGGGTTCATGAGATCATTTTCATTTGATATTGTTGGCATTTTTTTCTGTAAAAATTGCCTTGTACTGGTTTCTTTCAATTTTATCTTCCTGTTATTTCTATTTTTGTTGCATTTGGAGTGATTTGCTTGTTTGTTTATTGTTTTGAGAGGAAACTGTATTCTAATTTCCTCTCATCCTGCCATCTTCTCAGGATTCCAAAATATTCTTTCCATAAAGACTGAACATATGTTATGATAGAAATAGCATCTAGCAAGGTTAGAGTGTCCTTGATATATAGGGTAGTTTATTTTTTCCTGATTGAAACCATGGTTTTCTCAGTAAGACTTTTTTTGATACCTAATTGGTCCAGAAGACTAAGACTCAAACCTTGCTGTAGCTTCCCAGGTGCAGGAGACATAAAAGCCTAACAGATGATGAAGTAGTCAGTTGTCCTTAATGCTTGATGAATGAACCACTGCCTTGAAGTCAAAATATCAATGGGACTGAACATATACCACTACGGTAAATTCATTGATGAGAGGAATTGCACCCAAGTGAAGCAATCCATTAGTAAACGTTGTCTTCTCAAAGGTTGTATGTCCTTCCATTATAATTCAGAACCTGATTTAGCTGAGTCAGGTCTAACCAGAATACAAGCTTTCTTAAGCAAACTCTACACTTTATTCTAGGACAGGATGTGAATGTGAAAACTCATAGCACATTAGATTGAAAGGTGTCCTGCAGGTCATTGTTATTGCAGTCTGGAAAAACAAACAATTAAACTGAAACAAACAACAACAATGAAATCTTTTTTATGCCTGATTATCATTGTGCTTCCTCTTCCATGGTATGCTTCATCTTTCCCTCTGTCTATTCTCTGGAAACATATGTCTGGAATCTTCTATTAATGGAACCGTTTTGACTGGAACTTCCTATCTGCAAAGCTAATTGATTTCTCCCTGATGGTGACTTTATGGGTCAGGAAACCAATTAAACACTTGAGTAGAGTTCCTTCCAATGGAGGTCTAGTAAATGTTTGATATCCTGCTCTCTGGAAAAGCATAAATTTTTTACATTTGAGTTTCTTTATTATCATTTTATCTATAATTTTCTTAAGTCCAGACAATGGAATTATTTGTAGCCTTTCCTGATTTCTTAGCTGTAGGTACTCACACTGAAAATTTTTCTATCAGCTCTTGTAAACTGATTTAAGCTGGCTCCAACACACTCCTAGTCTAACCTCTCTCCACCAAACAACTGGTTCTCTTTACCTTTGCATTTAAAATTTAAAAATATTACTCAAGGGTCCATGACAGCAAAAAAAAAAAAAAGTGAATGGAACTCTACCCTTGCTAAATCATACAAATGTACCTAAATGATCATTTTAATCCAAATTCCTCATTTAAAGGGGAAGAAAACTAAAGTATGGGAGTTTTGTTGACTTCCCCAAGGTCACATAGCCAGTTAATAACAGAACTAGGATCAGCACTTATCTCCCTCTTAATGCAGTCACAAAACTATTACTCATCAAAGCATACCACATGACCTAGGTCACCTAGAACTCAGGGGTCAGCATATAGAATTGCTGGAGCTGCTCCCTTGGGCTCTATCCCATCCCTTCCACTGCCTTCCAACCCACTCCCTTCAGAACAATGGAAGTAATGCTCCATGATAATGAACAAACTGTCATTTACAACCTTTTATGTTCAATAACCTATGTTAAATGCGCAAAATGCCCAATTTACATTTATTGCATGATGTTCATTCTGAGGCACTGCTCTTCCTTGTTGGTATATAAATTGTGTGTGTGTGTGTGTGTGTGTATGTGTATGTGTGTGTGATGGATCCCTTTGGCAGTCTAGAATAATATTTTAAATACATAATACTAAATTCTTAATGTCCATGTTAGCTATGTTGCAGAAAGAGAGAGAGAGAGAGAGAGAGAGAGAGAGAGAAGAAGAAGAAGAAGAAGAAGAAGAAGAAGAAGAAGAAGAAGAAGAAGAAGAAGAAGAAGAAGAAGGAGGAGGAGGAGGAGGAGGAGGACGAGGAGGAGGACGAGGAGGAGGACGAGGATGAGGACGAGGACGAGGATGACGAGGAGGAGGACGAGGATGAGGAGGAGGAGGATGAGGAGAAGAAAGAAAAGAAAAATATTTTTTTTAAAAAAAGTCTGCTTCAATCTGCACTCTGATTTCATATCTTTCTCTGGAGGTGAATAACATTTTTCATTATAACTCCTTTGGAATTGTTTTGGATCATTGTATTGATCAGATTAGTGAATTCATTCACAGTTAATCATCACACAATATTGCCGTTATGGTAAAATATTCTCCTGGTTGTACTCACTTCACTTTGCATCAGTTCACATTTTCAAATGTTTTTTTTTTCCCCTGAATCCACAGTGCTTATTATTTCTTATAGCACAATAGTATTGCATCACAATCAAATACCACAACTTGTTCAACCATTCCCCAATTGATAGACATCCCCTAAATTTCCAAATCTTTGCTATCACAATAAGAGTTGCTATAATTATTTTTGTACATATAGGTCCTTTTGCTTTTTCTTTGATCTCTTTGACATACAGACCTAGTCTTCTGGGTCAAAGGATATGTACAACTTTACAATTGTTTGGGCATAATTCTAAATTGCTCTCTAGAATGGGTGGATCAGTTCACAACTCCAACAGGAGTATATCAGGGTCTCAATTTTTCCACTTCTCCTCCAGCATTTGTCATTTTCCTTTTTTTGTCATATAAGCCAATCTAATAGGTATAAAGTAGTATTGCAAAGTTCTTTTAATTTTTATTTCTCTGATCAATAATGATTTAGAGCATTTTTGTATATGTTATAAATAGCTTTGCTTTCTTCTTCTGAAAACTTCTTGTTTATATCCTTTGATCATTTATCGATTGAGGAGTGATTCATATTGCAATAAATCTGGCTCAGTATCCTATATACTTGAGGCCTTTATTAGAGCAATGGGTGGTAATTTTTTTTTTCTTCAGTTTCCAGCTTTCTTTCTAATCTTGGCTGCATTGATTACATTTGTGCAAACCCTTTTTAATTTAATGCAACTGAAATGCTTTCTATCTCTTGTTTGGTTATCAATTCTTCCCTCATTCACTAATATGACTAATAAAACTTTCTGTTCTCCCATAATTTGTTTATGATATCAATTTATATCTAAGTCATCTACCCATTTGATTTTATCTTGGTATACAGTATGAGATATTGACATATTTTTGGTTTCTGCCAAACTGTTTTCCAACTTTCCCAGAAATTTTTGTTAAATAGTGAGCTTTTGTCCCAAAATCTTGGATCACTGGGTTTACCAGATCCTAGATTACTAAGGTCATTTACTACTGTATATGGCATACTTAATCTGTTCCACTAATCCACCACTTTATTTCTTAATCAGTAAGTACCAGATTGTTTTGACAATTACTGCATTATGATGTAGTTTAAGATCTGGTAGGGCTAGGCCACCTTCCTTCACATTTTCTTTGTCATCCATTCCCTTGATATTCTTGATCTTTTGCTCTTCCAGAAGAAGTTTGTTATCATTTTTTTCCCCCTAGTTATATAAAATAATTCTTTGGTAGTTTGATTGGTATGGCACTGAACAAATAAGTTAATTTAGGTAGAATTCCAATTCTGATTATATTGGCTCAACTTAATAATAAACAATTAATATCTTTCCAAATGTTTAGATGTGTCTTTATTTGTGCAAAAAGTATTTTGTAATTGAATTCATATAAATCCCTGGATTTGTCTTGCCAGATAGATTCCCAAATATTTTATATTGTTTGCAGTTATTTTTAAAAGGACTTTCTCTTTCTATCTCTTCCTATTGGATTTTTTTGATAATATATAGAAATGCTAATGATATATGTGGTGTTATTTATTTGTTTCATAGCCTGCAACGTTGCTGGAATTATTAACTGTATCAATGAGTTTTTTTAGTTGATTCCATGGGATTCTGTAAGTATACCATCATATCACCTGGCAAGGGTGATAGTCTTGTTTTCTCATTGCCTATTTTAATTTCTCCAATTTCATTTTCTTCTCTTATTGCTATAGCTAGAATTTCTAGTGAAATTTTGAACAATAGCAGTCATAATGGGAATCCTCATTTCACCCCTGTTCTTGTTGGAAAGCATTCAATTTTATCCCCATTATAGAAAATGCTTGTTGATGGTTTAACATGGATGCTACTCATTATTTTAAATATTCTATTTCCTCTTCTGTTAATCTGGAAAAAATATATATATATACACATATATTTAAAATGCACCCTTTTCACCTAGATTGTGAGATTTATTGCCATATACCTTGAGAAAATAGCTCCTGATAATTAATTAATTGCTTTAATTTCATCTTCATTGGTGGTACAATCACTACTGCTAATTTGGTTTTCTTCTTTCTTTTTTAAAATAAAAATAAACTGTTTTTTTCTATTTTTATTTTTTTCCCCATAAAACCCAATCCTAGTTTTGTTTATTAATTTGACAGCCCTCTTACCATCAATTTTAGCTAATTCCTGCTTTTATTTTCATGATTTCTAATTTTCTTCAGAGTTAATAATTTTTAATTTGGACTTTTTCAAATTTTTTATATAATATAATGTATTATATTATATAAATATATAATTATATCTATAAATAAATACAATATATTATATAATTATATATAAATAATTATCAATTATTACTTTATATAATATATAATAATATATTATTAAATATAATGATTATAATGGTATAACAAATATTATATATATATAATATATATAATGACCCACTCTTGGTCCTCCTCTTCCCAAAGTCCACACTGACCTCTCACTTTTTCTTTGGCATTTATGGGTTGATAATTCAGGAACAGGCTACAGTTTTTGGTGATCCACTCTCCCAAAGTCCTTCCATTGGCGGCTGATTGTAGCCATCCTGGGGCTAAAAACGCAGGCTCATGTGTGGCTGGGCTCAGCTCCCAGCATGCTGCCATGGGCCCTTCTTGTCTGCCTACTGGGCTACCTTCCATGGGATATTTGTTTCTCCTCCTCTTCCTCCTTCTTCTCTTCCTCCTCCTCCTCCTCTTCCTCCTTCTCCTTCTTCTTCTTCTTCTTCTTCTTCTTCTTCTTCTTCTTCTTCCTCCTCCTCCTGCTCTTCTTCTCTTGTCTATTTCACTTTGTGTGTGTCTCTCTCTTCCCTGTTTGTCCTCAAAAGCCTATTTTGCTTATGACTATTGCTTCTCTTAACCAGTCCCTCCTTATATCAACTCCTCTTCTCTCATACACACACACACACACACACACACACACACACACACACAAAATTTATTTATTTACTTTTAGTTTACAACATTCAGCTTCAGTATCCCTTGAGGCAGCAGGAGAAGGAAGGGGTAGGAAAAGGGGAGTGCTTAAAAGGGAAAGAAGAAGTTGTAAGGGGAAAGGGTAGGGAAAGGGAGCGGGGTTGATAGGGCAGTTTAACTGAAGAGGAAGTAATATAACTTAAATAACATCATCTCAGAAAAAGAAATTGTAAAAGACATCAATGAAATCTGTGGGAAAAAATCTGCAGGACCAGATGAATTTACAGGCAAATTCTACCAAACATTTAAAGAAAAATTTATTCCAATACTTTATAAATTATTCAGGTAAACTGGAGAAGAAGGAGACCTACCAAATTCTTTTAGGACACAAATATGGTGCTGATATCTAAGTCAGGAAAAATCAAAACAGAGACAGAAAGTTATAGATTAATTTCCTTCACGAATATAGATGCTAATTTTTTAAAATAAAATATTGCCAAAAAGACTACAGCAACTTATCATGAGAATAATACACTTTGGTCTAGGCAGGATTTATTCCAGGAATGCAAGAATGGTTAAATATTAGGAAAACTATTAGTATAATTGATTATATCAACATCAAAACTAGTAGAAACCTGGGGCAGAGCCAAGATGGTGGCATAGGAGCAGCAAGGTACAGCAGTTCCCACACAGCCATCTCAAAATACTCATAAAATATGACTCTAAACAAATTTTAGGGCTCAAAAATGCACACAAATACACTTCCCACTGAAGGCAGCTTGGCTCAAAGGGACCATCTCAGCACTGGGAGCAGAAACCAGCCCAGCCTGAAATAGTGGAATGGCCCCGGGGGGGTGGCCAGATGAGCTGAGCTGAGATGCAGCTGGAGCTTCAGGAGAGTGGATCAGCAGCAGCTATGGCAGTTTCCAGAATTATCAAGCCATAAGGAAAAAGTACTAAGTGAAAGGTCAGTGGAACTTGGCTAAAATTGGGGGAAAAAAGCAGTCTGACCAAACTGCCTCCAGGGCAAGGAAGCAGCAGAAGCAACAGACATGCACCTGTCTCCACATTGCTGCTTAAGAGCTCCTGGCCTGCAGACTTCAGGGGGGCCAAGTGATTGTTCAGAGGCCAAATGCTCTTGCATTGAGCAGCCTGGATCCAGATCGTGGTCTTGGGTGGTGGTCCTCGGGTGCATTTGAGCCAAAGCTGGCAGGGGCTGCAGCAGTCTTCTAAACACTCCAGCAGCTGGGAAAACCCCAGCTATTTGGGACAGAGCTTTCCCCTCTGGAAGCAGAGTTCCACAGAGCTAAAAAATCATTGACTGGCCATCATGAGCAGGCAAAAGAAGCAAAGTAAGAACAGCAACCAAACTCTAGATTTCTTCTTTGGGGATAAGAAGGATCAGAGCAGGAAATGGGAGGAAGACAACACAGTCAGAACTCCTACACCAAAAGCTTCCAAGAAAGATGAAGACTTCCTAAAAGCTAGAGATCAGCTTAAGAAGGATTTTGAAAACCAAGTAAGAGAAGTGGAGGAAAAATTGGGAAGAGAAATAAGAATGATGCAAGAAAATCATGAAAAGAGGGTCAACAACCTGACTGAAGAAATTAACACCTTAAAAAATAGATTAACTCAAATGGCAAAAGAGGCCCAAAAAGCCAATGAGGAGAATAATGCCTTAAAAAAGTCAACTTTGACAG
Organism: Pseudochirops corinnae; assembly: GCA_028646515.1. Classification (NCBI taxonomy): domain Eukaryota; kingdom Metazoa; phylum Chordata; class Mammalia; order Diprotodontia; family Pseudocheiridae; genus Pseudochirops; species Pseudochirops corinnae. The sequence continues at coordinate 10,006 of JAQQSV010024550.1, forward strand.
ATGGAAAAAGAATCTTAAAAGCTTTCTGAAGAGAATAATTCCTTCAGAATTAGAGTGGAGCAAATGGAAGCAAATGACTTTATGAGAAATCAAGATACTATCAAACAGATCCATACAAATGAAAAAATAGAGGGCAATGT
>JAQQSV010024551.1:0-10145 GCA_028646515.1 Pseudochirops corinnae
ATATATATATATATATAATCACATATATATATGTATGTATGTATGTATATATACACATATGTCTATATGGGAGGGTATATATACATATGAATACATATGTGAGTATGTATATATATATTTGTACACAGACAGAGGGCACAAGATCAACTGAATAGCAAGGGATGATATTTTAAAAGGTGAAATGGAGAGATGGGAGAGGATTAGAATGAGAGGAGACAGGGAGAGACAGAATGGCATTAATCACCTGCTATTGAAGAAGCAAGGAATAACTGTCAATACAGGGGGAAGAACAGGGAGGCAAAAGGGAATGGGTCAACCTTACTCTCATTTAATTTGGCTTAGGGAAGGAATGACATATACTCTAAATTGGGCATCTTGCCCTGTAGGAGAATGGGGGAAGGGGATGAGAGGGGGGATAACGGAGGGGAGGGCAGGTTGGGGGGAGGGTTGTTAGAAGCACACACTTCTGTAAAGGGACAGGGACAAAGTAGAGAATGGAACAAGTGGAAGGAGGGATAGGAGGGAGGGAAATATAATTAGTCTTTCACAATATATCCATTTTAGAGATGCTTTGTGTATCTATACATGTGCAACCTGTATTAAATTGCTTGTCTTTCCAGTGTCTATCCTCAGTTGGTGACGAAGGAAGAAGGGATATAATCTGCAGTTTAAAGTCCTAAAACCAAATGTTTACATATATATATACATATATATAATTATTTTTATTATCATTACTATTATTATTTACATGCAACTGGGAAATGGGTTATACAGGCACTGGGGTAGGGAGATCCATCTTGCCCTACTGGATAGTCAGAGGGATGATGAGGGAGGATATAGGAGAAGGCAGATTGGAGGAGGGTGTATACAGTGGAATTGTCCTTTTGGGCTGGTGGGTAGGGGAAGGACAGGGAGAAAATTTGTAACTCAAAATTTTGTGGAAATGAATTATGTAAAATGAAAATAAACAAACTAATTAAATTTTAAAAAATTTTTAAAAAGAAAAGAGTCATAATAGCTGGATTTTCATTGCACCTCTGCAACTGACTTTTTGTGGAGCCTTAGTCTAGTTGATTCACTGCTTTGGGTCTCTGTTTTCTTATTTAGGAAATAAAGAAATTGAATTAGACAACCTTTAAGGTTCCTTCCAGCTTGTATAATGGAAAAACACTGAACTGGGAGTCAGAAGACCTACCCTAGAATTCTAGTCTAGTTACTTTGTATTTATGTTAACTTGATAAATCATTTCATAATTGTATTTCCATTTATTAGCCTGATGTAGTAAGATGTGATATTTCTGACAGCTTTGGTCCCTTAACCAGCAGATGGAAAAGAAAAGATCTATTTTCTGAAAGTGCCATGAATTTATAAAGGGAAAGCATTAGAATAGAGGTCTTTTTGAAGATTCCTTCTTGTTCCAATGTTCTATCAGTACCGTTGTTATCAATTCATTTTCTACATAATACCTGGCTCAAGTGCTTGAATTCTAGTCTTCCAGTGGATTTATACAATATTCATTTTCTCCCTAGGCTTTTAATACTAAAAAAATACCTTCATAAACATGTCCAGTGCTATTTATGTTGTTAGAATTTTTAAAGTTTCCTTGAAATATCTATCTATCTACATATACGCACACATGTGTGATATGTTTTTCTACTAGTCTGGCTGCAGTCCCTGGCTATTAGTTTAATTTTGTTTTAAATTTAAATTCATGGAAAAGGAACATCGCCCATTCCACCTGTTTACTTCCTCAAGCAATCTGCCTCCATCTGCTCTGATCAATTCTTCTTAATATCCCCAGTAACTATGTCTATAAAATTTGTGCTCTACTGTAAATGTGGCTGTATTTATGTTTTGATGCCATGTGGCAATACCTTGTTTTAAGGAGAAAAGGAAGGATAAACCAAGTCTGGTAGAAATAAGGCATCATAAGATCACCAAAGATGAAGGAGAAAAGGTAAACTTTCAACTTTGCAAATGTATTGCCTGTAGGAGTATGCAATTTTACTTTTCTCTTACAAGAAAAGCCTATGTACCTCCTTAAGCAGAGAATGAGAAAGTCAACTTCACTTTCCTTCTCTAGAAGATTTATAAATACCACAATACTACCACTCTTTCATTAGAATTTGTTTTTCCAGGAGGAGCCTAGCTCTGATAAACCACATCAAGTTAGAGAAGCTTTGAATAAAGTTATGCCAGCAAACCACATGTTTCTTATATGAGCATGATGTAGACTTAGCTCAGAATATCTGGGACAGATGTAGGTAGAGTAATAGAGCCTTGATTCACAGAAACTCTTGAAGAGTGTTTATTAAGTTGAAGATTAATTCTAATCTGTGTGGGAGAAAAAGAAGAATGCACATAAATTAAATCATGGATCCTTAGAGATTTGAAGAAGATACACAATATTACTTAGGCTTTAGAACACAAGACTTTCTATAACAAATCCTACTTACAAAAATACCATTTTCCTTATCCATTTCTCTCTCCTATTTAACTTAGCTTTTTTTAGGTACCACTTCCTCCTCTACCCCCAACTTGAGCTTAACATTTTATGTGACCTAGATTTCTTACCAGACAGGCAACGGATTGGATTAAAAAAAAAAAAATTAGTCACTAATCTTTAGTTTACTGCCTTGTAGATGAGAAAGTTGGTTGAGATGATCTCTAAAGTTCTTTTGAGGAATAAACCCTAATCTCTCAGTCATATAATGAAATATTTATTAACATTTTACAATGGGCCGAGGGCTGTACTAATTAGTAGGACTACAAAGATAACCCCTACTATCAATAAGCTTACATTCTAATAGGGGAGGCAACATGTAAATAATTAGGTAAATACCCAATACCTACAAAGTAGATAGAAGTTTATTCTAAGAAGGAAAGAACTAGCAACTGAGGAGAACTTTGAAAGGCCTCATACAGAAGACTGGATTTGACTTGAGTCTTAATGGAAGGCTGAGAAACTGAGGCAGAGGTGAGAAGAAGAACATTCTAATCACAAAGGACAGTAAGTCCAAAGGCAGGGATGGGAGATGGAATGTTGTGTTCAAGGTAAAACAACTAGGTCAGAGTGGTGGATTATAGAGTATCCAGAGGGGAGTAAAATCTAAAAAAGACTGGGAAGATAGGATGGTATCAGGTTATAGAGAGCTGCACCTTGAACCTGCACCCCTGTCTTTTGACTTCTTCTTCCACTCTTGTAACTTTGCCCCTCACCCACAATCTGGAGAAATTTACCTAATTTCTCAAGCCAAGCTGATTCAATCTAAGCTATTGTAGCAATTCTCAAATTCCCCAGATCACATGTCTTGCGTGTGGTTAAGGGGGTTTCAAAATGAGAGGTCAAAATGTTGTAATGTCAAGTTGATGTAAGAGGTTTTTACTTTCTAGTCAATCAGAAGAACACCTATGCTGCTCAAGATTTTGCCGTTCATTTCCTTAATCACTGTAAAAGATCCTGTTGACCCTCAGTAATTGTCAAATGGTCACAGAGATGCAATGACCTCTTTTACTAGCAATCTCTAGGCTTGTTAATCAATTGATCACACTAGGAATTTTGTTCCTCAGAATTAATTTCAAGACATAGCAAAGTTCTAAAGAAAGGCAATGGGGGAAAGAGAAAGTGCTCTATTCTGGACATGTTGAGTTTCTGATACCTATACACTCAGTTGGAAATGTTGGAAAGGAAATTGTTGATGCTTGACAATGTCCCAGGAGGAAGATTAGGACTAGATATACAGATCAGGGAATCATCCATACAGAAATACTAATTAAACCCATGGGAGCTGATAAGATTTCCAAGTAAGGATAAATATAGAGAAAGGGTGAGAGTGCTTATGAAAGAGCCTTGAAGGATGTTCATGGTTAGAGGACATTGAGTTTAATCAGATTAAGGGGGCAGGTCATAGGAGAATGAGGAACAGAATTTATAACAATAGCCAGAGGTTTAATTGGGATGGGAGGAGAAAAGAATTTGTTAAGGGCTGAGGAATAAGGCCAGGTAGATTGTCAGTGATTGGAGAGAAGTCAATAAAGGGAGAAATATTATTATACTGATTTGTCTCAAGGGTTGCATCCATACTTCTCCATTGCAGTCCTTCCAGGACCATTTGACCTTGTTCTTCAATAATGAAGTGCCGAATGACATAAACTTCCTCAATTTACTCAATCACTGTACCTTCCAGACCCTTTCTGGTTCTTTTTCTGATTATGGCTTTCAGGTAGTCCAATAATTTTTAAATTATCTCTCCTGGATCTATTTTCCAGGTCAATATTTTTGTTAAGGAGATATTTCACATTGCCTTCTATTTTTTCATTTGTTCAGATCTGTTTAATAGTATCTTGATTTCTCATAAAGTCATTTGCTTCCATTTGCTCCACTCTAACTCTGAAGGAATTATTCTCCTCAGTAAGCTTTTGAGATTCTTTTTCAATCTGGCAAATTTGACTTTTTCAGGCATCCTTCTCCTCATTTGCTTTTTGAGCCTCTTTTGCCATTTGCGTTAATTTATTTTTTAAGGTGTTACTTTCTTCAGTCAGGTTGTTGACTCTCTTTTCATGATTTTTTTGCATCATTTTCATTTCTCTTCCCATTTTTTCCTCCACTTCTTTTATTTGGTTTTGAAAATCCTTCTTAAGTTGCTCTATGGCTTGTAATCAGTCTATATTTTTCTTGCAAGCTTTTGGTGCCAGAGTTCTGACTGTGTTGTCTTCCTCCTGTTCCATGCTTTGATCTTTTTTGTCCCCAAAAAAGGAATCTAAAGTTGCCTTGCTGGACTTGCTTTGCTTTCGTTGCCTGCTTATGTTGCCAGTCAGTTACTTGACTTTCAGGTTCAGTAAAACTCTGCTTTCAGAGGGGAGAGCTGTGTCCCAAATCACTGGCGTTTTCACAGTTGCTGGAGGTATTAGGAGGCCAATGTTTCTGCAGTCCCCACCAGCTTTGGCTCACTGAAAATGCACCTCAGGACCACCACCCAAGACCATGATCTGTATCCAGGCAGCTTAAGGCAGGAGCACTTAGCCTCTGAATGACTGCTTGGCCTCCCTGCAATCTGCAGGCTGGCAGCTTCTAAAGCAGCCACATGGAGGCGGCTGCAGGGCTGCTGCTTCTGCTGCTTCCTTGCCCTGGGGGCAGACGGCAGGACTACTTTTTTTCCCCAAATTTAGCCGAATTCTACTGACTTTTTGCTTAGTCCTTGTTTCCTGTAGGTTGATAAATCTGGAAAATGCCACAGCTGCCATTGATTCATGCTCTAGCTGAGACTTGTTCTGGTGGCCCCAGGGCTCCAGCCACAGGTTCTTGTGGTGCTGGTCTGGGCTACCAGCACCCTGCTATGAAATCCTTCCTGTCTGCCTGCCAGGCTGCCTTCAGCTGGAGCTTTGCCACTCTGCCACTTTGTGAGTTCTGGAGCTTTAAAATTTGTTTACAGTCATATTTTATAGTGAGGTGGTTATGGGGAGAGCTGCAGAGTTTTGCTGCTTCTACGCTGCCATCTTGACTCCACCCCCTACCTTCCAAACCCTTAAGCATTGCTGTCTGTTCCTTTGCTAACAGTTCCTGACCATCAGATAGTGTTCTTTATATTTAGTATGTGCCTTTCTGGGAATCAGTTTCTTCATCTGTAAAATGATTATACTGGACTAGATGACTTCTGAAGTCCCTTTTAGCTTAAGATTTAAAATCCTTTAATTATGCAGAATTGTTTTGGGAGAGATAACACAGATCTTTGCTTATTTATGTTTTCTTTATTTTTTTTTTCCAGGTGTAATAGTGATTACTCTGCATATATAAAGGACACTTTTGAAATTTCATGAGAATTACTAAACACAATTCCCATCTGTCATTTGACTGTGAGATTTCCATTTTTGGATACTATGCTTCAGGATTAGTCTGTTTGTGCCAGCAAGTGGAGATTCATTTCTGTACAATAGCCTATTTTCTCATGGTAGATGACCTTTTTATGATTTTTTGTTAAAACCATAACAGATCTCTATGCGTGAAATATATTTAATGTCTAGATATGGATAATGAAAAGCTTCCTTAATTTTCTGTCCGGCTTACTTTTATTGGCTTATACTTTACCTGTGATTCTCCTAATGTTGATCTAATTGCCTCTAAGACCTAAAAAGGGGTTAGCTTTAATTTCAGACAGAGGCTTTTCTGAATTAGAGTTAAATAGCTATCTGCCCTAATTTAACTATTTCAAAACCTTCATCTTGCTTTAAGAAGAAAGATATTTGTATCTCACCTAGATCAGACATGTGTTCATTGAAATCTATTTCTTCTTTTATTGTGGTAAAGCAAAATTGGAAAACCTAGTCACAAGCTAAAATAATTCATAAAACCAGTCTACAATAGTGTGCATGTGTGTGTGTGTGTGTGTGTGTGTGTGTGTGTGTGTGTATGTATTTATCAGGGAGGGAGTCAGCCCAAGACAGGGAGCCAGGATACTTGGGTCTTTAGCCAAAGTCTGTCCTTAACATACTGTGTGCCTAAGGAATAAATAATTTACCTTTACTAGACTTCTAATTTTTAATCCATTGAATGGAGAAAGTTGTGATAGTTCCCTCCTGGCTCTAGAAAAATAAACAAAAACATATATTAGATGTTAGGGACATACAACCTAATTTAACATACATTCTTAAGGATTTTTTGTTGCTGTTAAACTTCTTTTCTTTCTGAAAATAGATATGAATTATGAGTCTGTGCTGTTTCAAATCCCATTTTCTAAGACATAATGCTAGGATATTTTCTTTTGAAATTTCATCTTATACAACTGCTTGGTTTAGATTGAGCACCAGTGGGGATTTTCACCTTCCTTTATTAGTTAGTCTAGAGAAAATTTAACATGAATACACCCTTGACACTTGATGTCTGGACTAATAATGCTCAGCAGTTAATGCCAAATACAAAACTTAACTATAGAAATGAGCAATTTCCAGGAATTAAGAGGTGAAAGGATCAATTCTATTTTGTTTTTCCAAGGTGGGTATAGCCCAAAAGCAAAAGATGGAAACCTGATGATGTGAGGATCTTACACTATACCTTTCAAAATGAAGTGTTAGGAAGCAGGAAAGGTTAACTTCAGAAGGGTCATTTTTAAGGCAAGCATTTAACCAATGTGAATCATTGGCTCAGTAGTACAGGAGACACCCAAATAAGAATAATTGCAATCTGTGACACTGAATGTGATTTTTGTGGTTGGCAATAAGACTATGGTTATTTGAGAGGCAAAATAAAATAATGGGATAGAGTCCTGGTCTTGGGGTTATTAAGTCCTTGGTTCAAATCCCACCACTAAAAATTACTAGCTGTATGACAATGGGCAAATTGGCTGAATTTTCTAAGCCTCAGTTTCCACTGTTAAGTGGAAAATTTATATATGTGTAAGGATGGAGGCATATAATAACATATGTGTAACGAGCAGCTAGGTGACAGTGTACAGTATGCTGGACCCAAAATAAAGAAGATCTGAGTTCAAATCAGGTCTCAGACACTAGCTATGTGAACATAGGCAAGTCAATCTACCTGTGTTTACATTAAGCCACTGGAGAAGGAAATGGCAAATCACTCTAGTCTATTTGCCAAGAAAACGTCATGGACAGTATGGGTCAAAAGATCACAAGGAGTCAGACACTACTGAATGACTGAACAAGAACAACAGCAAGACTGAAGGTCAATGAAATATCTCACCTTATACAGTGAATAACGAACTACTCTAATTCTGTTCAATGATCTGGTGAGAATACCCCTCCACTTAATCAATCGATCAAAGTCATTGAATCAAGTCTGAAAATCTTAGTTAATCATTTTGAATGAAGGGAAGTATCACAGCACAGGAATTATTGGTATTGGGTGAAGAGACTTGAATTTTATGGGTCTTCTTTAAAATAGAAAGCCAATTCAGAACCCAAGTAGTGACCAGGAAAAGTAGTGACTAGCAGAAGTATGTGTATCAGGTGCTGAGAACAAACAAGACACTCTGAGGAGAGACATATTCAGGACTCTACAAGGAGCCTGGTAGAAAACAACAAGAGAAAGAGGAAGCTACATGCCTAAGAGAAATTTCATGATGGCCTTTCAAAGAAAAGGATTCCTAGCAAAATGACTGCCAGGGGAGTGGAGTTTCTTTTTGTATTTTCACTCATTGCTTCCTTTGAATGTGGCAGGAATTTGATATTTATTGAATTGAAATAAAAATTTGAAAATTTGAAAAACAGTTAAAATATCTGACAGCAAGTCATAAATTATCTAAATCTGTTGTTTAGAACTATAGGAGCTTATAGAAAAAGGAGATCAAAATGGATTTTAATAATCAAGGAAGGCTTTGTGGAAAGAGAGTTGGATTCTTAAAATTAAGACGGAATTTCAGTAGAAAGAGAAGATGTATAGGGAAGTGAAATAGCATAAACTAAGAAAAGAAAATATGAAGGACATGATAGTGATAGTGAAATCATTTTGACTGAACAGATGAATCTGGTGGGAAGGAATAAGAAGAGGTGTTGACATGTAACCAGATTTTGTAGGTATTTCACTGTGAAGAGCATGCTCAATGTAATAAAAAAAAAAATAATCACCCTATGTGGAGGTTGGTGTATCCTCCTACACAAAATCTTACCATGCTAAATCTTCTGGAGCACCTCAACTCTTGGGGCTGATGTATGATTCCAATTTCTAGGTAGTACTTCCTTTTAATAGACTAAAACTTTGTTCCTTGTAACTTCCACCCTTGACTTCTAGTTCTTCCTTCTTAAACCTAACAGAACAAGCATTCTAGATCATCCATCCTAAACTGCATTACATTCAGAATTTTCCATTCATGAGTATATAATTTGCCACCATTAAGAGATTAAAAAAAAAGTTTGATTTCCATGACAAGCAATTCTGAAATCCACATTGTGAAGGGCCAGAACCAGTAAGTGCAAATCAGAATGGAATCTGACAAGTAAATAATGTACCTGTCTGGGCCAAGCAAACCAAAGCAAGCTTTGAGAAATGTTTTCTGTACACATGAATTCCTTTACACTATCCCATGCTGACTTCATCAACAAAGACATTCATATTGTTGCCTTGAAGTTGAGAAACTGAAAATTTCCCATAGAATGTCAGCTGAGTCTTAGCCAAAAGGCTAGCCACCAACAATGGATTTTCATTCTGACATTGTTCACAGGATATTTCCAAAAGCAGCCCAATAAAGGCACATATGATTAGAAAATGATCACATTTTATAACATATACATGATTAAAGGGGACAATTACATTTCAAGATTTTGTTAAATTACACAGCAATTTAAAAAACAATTACCATTTAATATGAACAATTGGAAAGCATAATTATATCTCATTATGTCAGCTGGGTTACTCATATGAGTGCTGAGCATTTGGAACATAGTGGTGCAGTGAAGGCCTGTAATATGACATGTTCAGCAAAACCATGATTACTCTCCTCAAATGCTTTTGTGATGTTTCACAAATAGAAGTCACTGGAATGTTTTATAACCATCAACAAGAGTTTGTAAGGCCTACAATACCCTCAAAATAAGTAGACCAGAATGCATTTCTAATGAAAAAGAAATGACTTAAAAAGAAAGAAATGGATTCGAATCATAGCTCTGATATTAAAAAATCATGAGAGTGGTCAAGTCGTCCCTCTTGGACTTCAATGTCTTCATTTGTAAAATCAGGTAATTGGAACAGATTAAAATTTGCAAGAACAAGAGCCATTCCTCCATCAGATAAATGATCTAAGGATAAGAACTGGTAGTTTTCAAAGAAAGAAATCCAAGCTATCAAAACTGTATTAGTGAAGAAGAAAAAATGTTACTAATCACTAATGGCTAGATAAAGGCAAATTTAAGCCAGTTGAAAGTTCTAACTCATTCCTATCATTTATGAAAGATGATAAAGAGCAAATATTGAAGGAAAGAACTATAGGAATATAGGCACAAGGATAAATTTTTGGATGGACACTTCCTAATGTTGAGGTTCCTAACATTGACGAATTATGCAGATTGAGAATTACATTTTTAGACATAACCAATGTGGCATTTGTTTTGCTTGGTTATGTATATTTGTTTATAAGGGTTTTCTTTCTTTCTTTTTTTCAGTTGCATGTAGAGAGGTAAAAGGGATAAAAAAAAAA
>JAQQSV010024552.1:0-10144 GCA_028646515.1 Pseudochirops corinnae
CAATTTTTCTTCCACTTCTTCTTCCCTTTCCCCTTCTCCTTCTCCTTCTCCATCTCCTCCTTCTCTTCTCCTTCTCCATCTCCTCCTTCTCTTCTCCTTCTCCTCCTCCTCCTTCCCTTGGTGAATTCTACCTCTAACTCTGGGCTCAGCCATCTCATCCATGAGTGCCAGTGATTATAAGAGAAATCAGGCAAGAGAGAGGTATGAGGAGGAAAGGAAAGAAGGCAACAGATGCAGGGGGAGGGAAGGAGAGTGAGTGTGGAGGTATCTGTCCAAATACAATGGCTTTTTTTTTTTAACTCTTGAGACTTTGGTTGGGTCTCTTTTAACATATTACATGAGATTAGTATAATGAGAATCTATTAATTCCGCATGATCCCCACACCTACTTGTTTACTAGGTAGAGTTGAAAATCAAAGGTTCATCTCCTCAGTCAGGTGTCCAGGTACTTTTGAATCTGGAAGGCATTTGTTCTGAAGAGATAGACTACATTTTAAGAAAACTTGCAAACTGAGTTGTTTTTGCTTAGAAAAGTGGTTTCTGCATATTTCATAGTCTTTTCTCTCTAACCTGGAGAGAGTCAATAATTCATTTCAATAGAACCACAACCGTCCTGTTGGTTTTAAACAAACTTCCATTGCCCTGATAGGATGCTGGAGGAGACAAGGTGTCGCTGTCCTTCGTTCTTCCTCATCTCACATTAATTCAGAAGAACCTTAGATGGTTTGACTTCTTAAAAATTCAATTTCATTTCCATGAGATAAATGAAATTAAAAACCTTGACACATTAAAATAACCTGGAGCGAGGCGGTTAGGTGGCTCAGTGAATAGAGCACCAGCCCTGGAGTCAGGAGGACCTGAGTTCAAATCTGGCCTCAGACACTGTGACTTTGGGCAAGTCACTTAACCCCAATTGCCCTCCAAAAAGCAAAATAATAATAACAATAATAATAACTTGGAGGGTTACTGTAAACCAAAAGCCTGATGGAAGATAAGTTCCTGGAACTCCCACAACTGAAAGCTCACTCCTTGGCTGAACTCAGACAGAGTCCTTCCTTTTGTGATGGGTGGGGTTAGCAGTGTGCACCTCAGAGCAGAAGCCTCTCTTTCCAAAAGCATCCTTCTGATGTTTTTTACAAGGAGGGGGGAAAGGGAAGGTCAGGCTCACTAGTTTAGGAGAAGGCTGCTTGGATTCTGCTCCTCACATACTGCTGGGTGTTGTATCAGAAATGCTTTTTGCAGAAAGAGATCTGGTTTCTGGTTCTGCTTAATGTGACTAAGTCAGTGACTAAGATTAATCTGTGAACTGAAACTCAAAATAGGTACCTTGAGCTTTGGATTTTCCCAGAAGTCGAGGAGAATGGCCAGAAATTATACCAGATTGGCTGTGCTCAGGTTCTACAGAGCCATAGATGTCCCTTCCAACACAAAATCCTATGGTTATGTGATCCACGAGGTCGAAGAAGAATGTCTTGACTGGGGTTTAGTAAGCTTGTTTGTTGGGTTGTTTCAGTCATGTCCAAGTCTTTGTGATCCCATTTGGGGGTTTCTTGGCAAAGATACTGGAGTGGTTCACCATTTCTTTCTCCAGTTCATTTTGCAAATGAGGAAAATTGAGGCAAACAGAGTTAAGTAACTTGCCTGTGGTCACACAGGCTAGCCAGATTTGAGCTCAGGAAGATAAGTCTTCCTAACTCCAGGCCACGCCCTCTATCCATCGTGCTTCCTAGCTGCCCTAATAAGCTTGTTAACCCTAAGTTATGGGCCTAATGGAACTGGACACTGACCATAAAGACGGTCAGTAGACCCAAGATCAATATAGCACAGTAGAAAGAGCGAAAAGGAGAGTCCTACAAATGCTGTCACCTGTTCCCTGTATGACACTGGACAAGTCCCTCATCTGTCCAAGTCTCTGTTTCTCTATCTGTAAAGTGAGGGGGTAGCCTAGAGGGCCTCTGATGTCAGGTCCCCTCCAGCACAGAACTCTAGATCCATGTGATCCTATGAACATGGCAAAACTTACTGCATTAATTGTTCCCCTTTCCCTTCCCATTTTCAATCTCTATCCACAGGTTCCTTCCCCACTACCTGCAAACACGCTCAGGATTCCCCCAGTCTATTAAGTGATTCTTCACTTTACCCTGACATTCTCTCAAGCTACTGACCTACGTCTCTCTTCTCTTTCAATGACAAGCCCCAGAGTCCCTTACATGGTTCGCCTCTATCCCTTCACTCCCCCCCATTCTTCAACTCCTTGTGCTCTGGCTTTTGATCCCACCTTCTCTATTCTTGAAACTATTCTCAGAAAAGCTCCTAGCAAGGGCCAGCTAGTTGGTGCACTGGATAGAGCGCCAGCCCTGGAGGTGGGAGGATCTGAGTTCAGATTTGACTTCCGATACTGAAGATACTGGCTGTGTGACCCTGAACAAACCACTTAACTCTGATTACCTCAAAAAAATCACAAGTGAAACTTTTAAGTGACAAAATCCAATGGTCTTTTCTCAGACTTCATCTTCCTTGACCCCATTGCTGCTTTTGACATGGTCATCTTCCTCCTCCCCCTCCTCCTCCCCCTCCTCTTACTCTTCCTCCTCCCCCTCCTCCTCCTCTCCCTCCTCCTCCCCCTCCTCCTCCTCCCCCTCCTCCTGTTCCCCCTCCTCCCCCTCCTCCTCCTCCCCTTCTTCCCCCTCCTCCTTGTCTCCCTCCCCCTCCTCCTCCTCCTCCTCGTCTCCCTCCTCCTTAATAACCCCTTCCTTTAGTTGCTACGATACTACTCTTTGCTGGTTTTTCCATTTCCTAGTCCATGTTCCTGGACTGTCGCTCATCTCCTACCTACAATGTGTGTTTCTATCCCGGTCCCTTTTCTCTCTCTCTCTCCTCTCCCTCAGATGACCCCATGGGTTAAATGATCCTCTGCCTGTGGATGACTCCCAGACTCCCAGACTTGCTCCCAGCACCTCCCCTGATCTCCAGTTCCATTCAGTCAATTGTCCACTGAATATTTTATTTAGATTTCCTGCTGCCATCTCAAACTAAGTTTGAGTAAAATGGAGCTCTCCTTGCCTTTTTTTAAGGAGGGCTACTAATGGAGAAAAAAAGGAAAAAGATTTGCAAACTGTTTTCTCCATCAAGGATGATGAAACCACAATCCCTGGACCCTAACAACACAGTACTAGGTGTGCTTTTAGAGGAGACAGAAATAAAATTACAGAAAAACAGAGATGGTGAAAATGAGCCGGGTCAGACCAAGTATACATGGAGGAAATCCATGCTGGAGGGGACAGATTGTGTGGGTGTTGAGGATCCTTCTTATGTGTAAGGAAGAAGGGAAAATGCCAAAAGTGTGGAGGGAAAAAGCCCCTTGGACATGATTAATACAGAAGAAAAGATAACATGGACAGCGACTGACCCATATGCCTGTTCTCCCATCCATTCCAAACCTTCGTGAAAGCCCTCTGTACACGACTAGATGACACCCTCGAGGAAGGTGCTAGCAGGCTTTCACAGGCAGTGCTCAACAATGGATCACACTGTCACCATCTCACGATTATCCCAAAGCCACAGAAAACACAAGATCCCATTGAGTACTTGCCTTTGGTTTGCAAAGTGACATACATCATTTTATTTTATCTTCACAGTAACCCCAAGATGAATAGTGCAGCTAAGAGTACACTCATTTTATACATAGGAAAATTGAACCACAGAGAGGTTAAGTGACTTACCTGGGGTTGCACAGCTAGGCAGGGGCAAAGCCGGGTTTTCAAACCAGAATTTTGGACTCCAGATCCAGGGCTATTTCCACTTTGCCACAGCTATATCACACACACACACACACACACACAGATAGAAATATCTATATAGAGATTTCTATATTATTGTAGAACCTGTCACCTGGATGGTCCATGAACTGAAAAGTCTCTGATTCAGCGTGTGGATATAGATCTGAATAGATATAGATAGATCTATATCTAGAGAAAGACATATCTCTATCTCTAAATAGATATATCTATCTTTATCTCTACCTCTGTCTATACACTGAATCAAAGAGACTTTTCAGTTTACGGACCATCCAGGTGACAGGTTCTACAAGAACAGGTACAAGTGATTTAGGAGTTTTAAAATCAGGAAAAGTCTTTTGGAAACTTCTCTCAACCAGCATGGTCTTAACTCTCTTCAACAGCGGCTAAGTACAGTCTGCAATCTAGAGTCTGGGAAAGGCCAAAACCCTCCAGAGCAGTGACACCGCCCAGTTCAAGCATTTTCCTGGAGATTACACAATATCTAGAGGGACCAAGACGAGTAAGGAATTCTATCCACCATATGATCCTGGCAATGGGTTGAGAAGGAATTGTTTGTTGCAACCCTAACAAGGACTTAGGAAGCTTTGGGACTGTCCTGGACTGTGACAATAACCAGCACGGGGCACCTGATGTGCATTATTTCCAAGGTTAGGTAGGATTTCCTTAGGTTAGAGACAAGAAAATGCTCTGATAATGCCCATATTTTTAAGAGGTTTCTTTGGAAAGGTTTTGGTCCCCAACAGTGGCGTTCCAGAAATGAGCATTTTATGAAAAGGTCATTAGCGGATTTTCCTCTTACAGAATTATAGAATTTCTACAAAGTGAAAAATTAGGAGCTGGCTCAGACAGACTCAGGGGCACAGAAACTTCATCTATGGCCTCATAGAGTCCCAGGAACATACAAGGTCCAATCATACTTTTCTAGTGTGATTTTTTTTCAGTACTTCATTACATTGTGATCTTTTTGAAAGCAGGGTCTTTGAAAGCTGTATTCTTTGCATATATAATAAATATATTTACCACCAACCACGTGTCATAGCTGTCTTCCCATTTATGGTAGAGCCCAGCACAGGACCTGGGGGGTACTCAGGAAAGCTTTTGCTGAAGCACTCAGAAAATTATCTAACTTTGGGGGGGCCCTCAGTTTCCTGAACTGTAAAATAAAGGGGTTAGGTGAGATGAGGTCCAAGTTTTTTTCTAGATCTAAATTCCATGATCCTATGAATTCTCCTCCTATCCAAAATGTTGGCAATTCTGCATTTCTGGATTTTTGATGATTTTAATGCCTTAAAACTAAAATCCTAGTTATAGCCAATGTTGAATGCTTGAGTTTCATTAGATGTGTATATGTGAAGAATATATATGTGTATATGTGTGTGTGTGTGTGTTTATGTATATGCATAGGTGTATATGTGAAGAATATATGTATATATACACACATACGTATTTATATATATATATATATATATATGCATATGCATAGGTGTGTGTGTGTGTGTGTGTGTATGTGCTCACGTATTTAACAACAAAGATGGCCACACTGAACTAGATTTCATCTGATTAGCCAGTCCTGGGATTTGCTTCTTTGTTGTACCTTTACTGTTGGCTTCCTCTGTCTTCCAGAAAGTCTCGAAAAGGTGCTGTTACAGATTCTAATGCTTCCAGTCGGTCCCATGAAGTCCCCAATACCCTCAGTTCCAGTTCACTCTGCTGCTCAGATCGAAAGGGAAATTTTACCTTGCCTGGTTTGCCTCCTCCCAATAGAATTGCCCTCAGTGTTCAAGCAGATGAAGTGGAAGAGAAAACATTAGTGGCATTTTTCAAAACTAGGTTTCTGCTCTAAGCTCCTGCTGCTCACGTGTGATTGGTATACTGAGGTGCTTGGCAGTTGTGAAATTAAATTCAGAAAGGCAATCTTGACTGGTCGGACAATCTGCTGTGGATGTACCAGGGGTGGAAACACCTGCATTTTTAAGGTAGAAAGGGCCTTAGACAGCATCGAGTCCCTCATTTTATAAATAAGGGAATTCAGCCTGAGAGGTGAAAGACACTTGCTCAAGGTCACACAGCTAAACAGGGTATGACGAAGCCTGTCTCAGGACCCAAGAAGGGCTGCATTGATAAAAGTTTAAGAAGTAGTTCTCCCCCAGAAAAGGTATGCATGATAGACTTTGTGTGTGCTTATATAAACAATTGGGGATAAATGACTTGCCCAGAGTTACACAGCTGTAAGTGTCTGAGGTTAAATTTGAACTCAGGGCTGGTGCTCTATCTTCTGCACCACCTAGCTAATTCCTGTATGATACGCTTTTAATTTAAAATTTAAATTTTAAATTTAATAAAAATTAAAATTAATTTTAATTATGTCTAGACAATAAAAACAACAAATTGAGTCCCCATTTGTAGTGTCCGTTGATTTCTAAGAGGTCAATGCTCATACTGAAAATGGAGTAATCTATTTTCATGAGACTGTAAGAGCCAGTTCTAAGCAGACCACTAGATTGGGGTCTCCAGCAACAACACTTGGAATACAGAATCAGAATTCCTTCCCCAGGGGTCTGGGGGGAGCCTGAGGGGACAGTTGTGGGAGACAATGAAAGTACAGAGTATAGTTGGTGGTTGGTGCCTGGACAGTCCTCATATAGGTGACAGAGAGGGAGAGCAGATATATAGAAGCTCTTATGGGGACAGATGTGCTGGGAGAAGAGGCTGACCATAAGTCAATCCCCCAGAAATATCTGCCTATATTCTTTGAGGATTGGGAGGGAAGGCAGTATATTGGAAGAAGTGCGGCATGTTGACTGGACCCAGGAGGTGGGGTTCAGAGAAAGCACAGGACTGGGTAGAGAAAAGTTATGGACAGTGATCTCTAGACACTCCCTTGGTGAAGAATCTACCCTTTTTCCATAGAGGTAGGGTAGTAAATGTCCCTGGCATGCTAGTTTAAAGCCCTGGTAGGCTCTCTTTAGTTGGGGTTCTATTAAAGTATGAAAAAACTTCCGATGATATCATTCCATGTTTCATGCAAATCTTAACAGCTATTGGTGGTACTGAGATCCCATCATGTGAATAAATCATCAAGCTCTAATAATACACAATAGTAATGCTGTCCTTTATGAAGGAGGAAAATATTACCAACCTACCATCAACACGGGAGGGAGTTGGGGATTGTTTTCCAATAATGGTGATGGATTTGTTTGGTCACCCAATCTCTCACCCCAGTTTCCCTTCTGATCTGTGGCATGGATTTTTGGAGATGGTTAGTTGGGGTTGGGAGCACAGTCTGTAACTGTGGGAACTGAGAAGAGCCGACTCGTCGCCATGGAGCCAGGTCCATGACTTTGACTCATTCATTAACATGGCATCCTGTGACCACGGCCAAGTCACTTAACCTCTCCAGGCCTCAGCTTCCACAATTACAAAATGAAGGCATTATTAGACTATATGCCCTCTGAAGTTTCTTCCAGCTTGAGATTTAGGATCCCCAAGTGACAGTGGGAAAAGATCACTGGGTCCCCTCTGAGCACGACTGACACTTGAGTTTGGTCCTGACGTTTCCTTTAAGACTGTGAGCTCCTTGGGGAAAAGAACTCATTTTTGTCTCTCTTTGTATGCCTAATATTTACCACAGTGTCTGGCACATATTATTTAATAAATGCTTGTTGTGGGACTTATTAGGCATACATTATTAACCAGAGGCAAATTATATAAGGCACTAGAAAAAAAAAAACTGAATGAATTCCAAAATGACTGGCTTTCTGCTTCTATTCTCTTTCATCATTCTGACTTTTGATCTTTACTCAAAAACTTTTCTAAAAGCCTCAGCAAAGCTCTAGGTTTAAAGAGGAACCTGAAATAGGAAAGCCAGGAGAGCAATGATAAGAAGGAGAAAGCTGGTCTTGCTGCCGAGGGAAAGCCAAGAAAAACACTGAAAACATGGATGGCAGAAAGGATCCCAAAGAGTCATCTGAAGACAGACTTCGGGTGAAAGGATGATGGAAAAGGGCAATGATGGAGAGAGGCAGAGGAGTGATGGCAGTTGAAAGAATGATATGATTATACGAGAAAAGACAAAAAACTTAGGTCAGATTTGTAGGAACAGGAATGGAGCTAGGGTGAGAGAGAAGAGTCATTTACGAAGTGGCATAAGAAACAACTTTATAGAAGAATGCTTAATGAATGCCCAGACACTTGCTTATGGCCAGCAGGGTAACAAAGGATGGAGTATTGAATCACTTAGCTGGAATTTCCCTCCATCAGATAATGAGTCCTTCCATAGCCTGTGACAGAACACTATCTCATCTTCTCGGTCACTTCTTAGAGCTCCAGCAAGGAGAAGCCATACCTTACTTTGTGTGGTCATCCATTCTAGCATCCACTATAATCCAACAGATTTTCTTTAAGGAGAAGAGAAAGGAAAGGGTGGAATTTAAAGACACATTTCAAGGAAATACTGGCAGGATTAGGAGACAGCCTGGATGTAGGAGGTGGTAACTGGAGGGGATAAGGAAGAAGATGCCAAAGATAACACCCATCATTGTACCAAATCTTGGCTATTTTTACAAGCTATTCCCCAGATCATTTACTAGAATGCCATGAAACACTGCCCAGAGAAATAGCCCTGCACTCGTTAGCAGGCATGGGAACAATTTGTGGTGCAGTAACCTTGAGAGCTGAACATATTTTCCCCACACACTTGGTAATTTGAAGACTAGAATAATCTGCCTTCTTCAGTGACTAAGGCTCCCCTAAGCCTCCTCTCTGAGATGGAGAGCAGGTGCAAAAGATTTCCACAATTAGAGAAGATCCTAAAGACTTATGTTAAGATGCCAACATTGCTGTTTCTTTTCCTCCTTGCATTTGTAACCTTTCAAGCAGGGATGGGGGTGTTCAGAAACCTCTGGGTATCCATCATTTTCAGCACACCCCACCAAGAGCGCTGAACTGCTGTCCTTAGGTTTGTTCTGTTTAACATTTTTATTAAACATTGTATCCACTGTGGAAGCAAAAAACTGGAGACTGAGAGGCACACTTGAGGCATGGTGGAATGCATTTTGGGACATACATGTCACAGAGTACTGTAGTGTGGTAGGAAATGAGGAGATACATGATTTTGGAAAGACTTCTATGAACTGATTCCAGAGTGAAGTGAGCAGAATCAGAAAAACAATTTATACTATAATATCAATATAATAAAAATGAACAATTTTTAAGACTTTTAGAAACTGAAAGAGAATGAATTGAGCAGAACCAGAACAATTTATACAATAACAATCCTATAAAAAACACAAAAGACTTTGAAAGCTGTGAGTCTGTGATCAATATAGTGACCATCCATTACAGAGAGCTCAGGGATTTAAAAGCAGAATAAGACACGTGTATTTTTGTATACAACCATTGAGGGAATTTGTTTTGTGTGATTATGTATTTATTTTTCTTTTCTACCCCCCAATGGTGTGATGGGTGAAGGAAATTAAATTTATTTTTTTAATAGAGGGGAGAATGGAAATTTTTAAAAAATCTATTAATCTCCCCAAAACCTGGCACATTGTTGTTGTTCAGTCATATCCAGCTTTGTGACCCCATGGCATTTTATTGGCAAAGATACTGGAGTGGTTTGCCATTTCCCTCTCCATTAGATTCAGGCAAACAGAGGTTAAGTGACTTGCCCAGTGCTGCACAGCTATTAAGTGTCTGAGGCCAGATTTGAACCCAGCAAGATGAGTCTGAGGCTGGATTTGAGGCAGGTCTTCCTGATTCCAGGTCCAGCACTTTTTCTACTGAGCCACTTAGCTGCCTCCATCTGACACATGGTGGGTACTTAAGAAATATCTAAAATTCCACTCTATCTAGCCTCCCCTGTCTCAAATCTATCCTCCACACAGCTGCAGAATTGACTTCTTTCAAGAATAGGTTCGACCATGTCACTCTCCTGTTCAAGAAGTTTCAGTGGCTCCCTATTACTACTAGGGGAAAAAATGGAAATGCCTCTTTTGGCATTTTAAGTCTTTCACAATCTGACTCCAATCATCTTTCTAGACTGATTAGGTATCACTCTACCTCATAAGTTTTGTGTTCCTGTCATATTTCATGCTTGCTGTTCCTAGTACATGACATTTCAAATAATATTCTATTTTGTACCAATTACATGTAAAAAAAATTTTAACATTCCTTTTTAAAAACTTTGAATTTCGGGGGGTGGAGCCAAGATGGCGGCGTAGCAGCAGCAACATATCACAGCTCTCACATAGCCACCCCAAAATACCCATAAAATAGGACTCTAAACCAATCCTAGAACTCCAGAATGCACACAAAGATACTTCCCACTAAAGTCAGCTCAGCTA
>JAQQSV010024553.1:0-10144 GCA_028646515.1 Pseudochirops corinnae
CTCCAACATTTGTCACTTTCCCCTTTAATAATTTTAGCCAATATGAAAGGTACAAAATGATATCTCCAGGTTGTTTTAATTTGCATTTAATTTGACTAATGCTTTTGGAAGGAACCCTCTATTCTAGCTATGCAGTTGGTTGAAAAGACTTTTTCTCACCACATAATTAGCAGAATGGAATTAGTTACAGAAGGTCTACATATTTCCAAAGTGTCTCCAAGGCATTTCCATTACCCATCATCACAACTCGCCAGGAAGCAGGCTCCCCAGCCTCTTCCACATAGAGAATATTGTGAACATACTCTGGGCATGCATCAATCAATCCCTATTACAGTTATAAGGGCTGGCTTTTCTGGGAGGGAGAGTGAAGAGGGATATATTGAGAAACATAGGTGATATAAAAAAAAAATGATAAGTAAAAAGTAAAACAGATAATGCCTGTGTACCCAACTTAGTGGGCTGGCTATTGTGGGCTCTAAAGGACCTTACCC
Organism: Pseudochirops corinnae; assembly: GCA_028646515.1. NCBI lineage: Eukaryota > Metazoa > Chordata > Mammalia > Diprotodontia > Pseudocheiridae > Pseudochirops > Pseudochirops corinnae. The sequence continues at coordinate 492 of JAQQSV010024553.1, forward strand.
ACGAAGCCTGGCCTTTTGAAGAAGAAAAGCCTATCACAGTTAAAACTCTGAGACTCTTCTAAGGGGAGGAAAATTGTTGTTGTGGGTTTTTTTTTCCTTTTGTTCTTTTACTGGTGAAGGTCTTCACTTATAAGAGCTAAAGTTTAAGTTGGGCTCTAAACTAAAAGAGAGATATTAGGCTCTCTTTTCCACTAATGGGAAAGAAATAGTGCCTCAGGTGAGGACTCTGGCTGAAATTAAAAGCAGAGAAGATCCATGATATGATATCTTACTTCCTGGAGTCATGCCTAGTAGCCACCATTGAATGAATGGAATATGTACATGAGACCAACAGGGACGCAGGCCCAACTGTATGCTACACTAGCCAGTCCTTTGAGATCAACAGAGAGTAGGCCCCCTATATAACCAGAAGAACATGAACAGTCTTGTTATGTCAAAAACATGATTTTCTCCACCACATACACAGCCCCAGCCATGGATTTGCAAAATTCCTGCCTTTCCCCATACATTCCTTAGGTGAGTCCACTATTCTGCATTTGTGAGAAAGTATACCCTAATTTGGGGGGGAAATGTCCTACCATACAGCTGCTTTTCTTACTTTACTTTTTTCTTCTAAGTAATTGTGTCCTATGGCTGACAAACAAAAGTATATTACTTATAAACTAAGGTTTTCTGTTAGGACTTATAGACCCAAACAATACCTTGAATCTTGGGTAACTTTCTATGGGCCTCATACACAAGACTGGGTTGCCCTGGGTACTACAAAGAAACACTGACATGATGTACAAATACAACTTGACTTATTCAATATGTATGTCCCTGAAAACTTGTATAGATTAGATTTTTATATATCAAATAATGTTTTGAGTGACTATATATGGAGTTTGCTAAGGGACTTTAGTATTTCAATTCTTTTTCATTCTTTTGTAATGCAAACAAATATTCCCTAATTATTTGTTTTGCAATTCTGGATTTTCAAATATGACATTCTCTCAGGCCTAGTTTTGTAAGTCCTGCTGAGGCAGCTTTCTGCTTCAAAACCTGTAAAGTTAAAAACATGAAGAGATTCTCCCTGAATTTCTTGGATCTTTAGACCAGTCTGGTTGTCAACAAAATGATAACTACTATAATGCATTCAATACTGTCTGGTTTGTAATTCCCCTTTTCATTTTATATATGTGTGTGTGTGAATGTATATATGTGTGTATGTACACATATATACACATAAACTCATATATACACATATTATATATGTATGTGTGTGGATGGATGGATGAATGGATGGATGGATGGATGGATGGATAGATGGATGGATAGATAGGTGGATGGATGGATGGATGGATGGATGGATGGATATACAGATATTTGGAATTTTTGTAACTGCAAGTGTCATCCTGCATGTGTAAATACAAATTGCTAAATTGAGGACTTTTCTCTGTAACTTTTTAAGATCCTGAAGTTCTCCCCCAACAAGGCAGCATTTATATGTTGCAAACTCTCCAGCAAAGGCTCCATTGTTCATTCTTTAAGAGAGTTCAAGGCCATTAACCTTGGCAATGGAAAAGGTTATTTAGATTAAAACAAAAATAAAACAGTGCAAAAAACCCTCCCAAGGATACTTTGTGTTCCTACTTATCTTTGAAATTTATTGCAATTTCATTATTTTGCCCATATATCTCTAAACTGCTGGGAAAATCTCTCCATGTTGCTAAAGTTGTGATAATGCAGATCTCAGCCCAAATGAAATCAGTTTTTTCACAGCACCAAAATTCCAGGGACTAGAGATGAACAGATTCTTGCATCTCCAGGGCAAATAAGAAAGATTAGATGCCGAGCTCATCCAGACTAACTGAACAGTCACTGCCCTAGAATTTCTAAGAACATTATTGAGGGGCGTCAGAGATGGCCCTTTTCTACATGTAACAGCAGGGGGTGGCATAAGATACTCTTTCCCAGCTCCTTCCCTCTGGGGTCCAGGGTGTATAACTCTTCCTAAGTCTTCCCTGCCCTCCCCCTTCCCTTGGCCCCCCTATCCAAGGGAACCTTCTGTAATGAGACAATTAGGAAGGAAATCATGTGGGGCTCCTGCCACAGAGAAGGGACTCCCACTCTCCACTTACCAAACCTCTCGCTGGAATTTTGCTGGCTCAGGTTGAACCTAAATTTCTTTTTGATCTAGATAGATGTGATCTCTTCCTTGATGTGGGGGAGTTATACTGTTTTGTATCAATAAAAACCTATTTGGTTTGTCTCGAACTCCCAGTCGAAGAAAGATTCTAGCAATTAGCAAGGGAATTTTCTAGACAGCTAGGTGAAGTGTGATCATATTGTTCAACCTCGAGTCTGGAAGACCCGAGTTAGAATCCAGCCTTAGGCACTGATGAGCTGGATGACCCTAGGACAAGTCATTTGACCTCTATCTACCTCTCTTTCCTGGTTTGTAAAATGAGAACAATACAACATCTACCTCAGAAGGTTGTTGTGAGGATCAAAGGAGATAATATTTATAAAGTGCTTAGCGGGGTGCCTGGTGCATAGTAGGTGCTTAATAAATGCTTATTCCTTTCCTCTCTGTGTCCTAAAGTGACCATAGTCTCTTGCTCTGCACATTATTAATTCTTGCACATCCTGATGATACCTGAGAAATACTGATTTTTTTTTTAGAATACTCAATCAAAACAGAAAGTGAACAGACTTAAAATTTTTTTTTTAATTAAATAAGGAGGGTCAGCTATGTGGAACAGTGAATAGAGCACAATCCTGAAGTCAGGAGGACCTGAGTTCAAATGCAACCTCAGATACTTAACACTTACTAGCCATGTGACCTTGGGCAAGTCACCCTGCCTTCCCCCCTCCAAAAAGGAAAAAAAAATTAAATAAGGAATGAGACATAGTCTCAGTGGAAGAACCAGCAGGATGGAAGCAATGAGGAGGTAGGAGGTTCATTACTATCCATTCCTGGCAGAACAGGATCAGCTATAATCTCTTCTCTTTTCATTTCAGGCATTCTCTTTCTGAAACTTTTAGCTCGGGGTGGTGATCACAAGAAGCCGTGGTACTGGCTAGTGGAGTGGCGAGAGGTGACTGATGCCCAACCTTTTTTCCCTTGTCTGAAGTCCCTCAGAGGGCCACCTGTCCTCCCCCCTCACACTTGCCACCTCTCATCGCCCTCTCCCTCCTTCAGATTGAGCGGAGAAGGAGATTCCCTTTTCGTAGGCATTCACAGGCCCTAGTGATCTTTGGATCAGAATACACCGATTATTTCTGTGCTGTCCTAGTACATACCCATTTCAGCTATACTCATCTAGCTCCTCAGGTAAAGGAGGCTGCATGGATAAAAAAGTAAAATCTAGCTAATCTTCTCTGGTGATGGCATTGTAGCCCAAGTTCTGACGCTATATCTAGGGTTGCTAACCTCTCCTAACCCGTCTGGGAAACTGCTACCTCCTCACAAGCCGATCTGGGACCACAGGCCTCTCCACCACCATTCAGATCGACGGGCTGAGCCTCTCCCAAAGAAACTACATCCCTCCCATCCTGTCTCCAGCCCTCCCAGCCTTTTGTGGGCCACAAAGACCATCCTTCAATGAATTTCTTTCCTCCCAGGGTGTGTTGCTCCCTTAATTTGTAACAAATCTCACATTTTGAGGACAATCGCCATCAAGTGTAGGGAGCAATATGGATTGGAGAACACATAAATTTCTGTTTTCAATTACTTTCTACAGACCTTTCAAAATAATCCTAACTTATCTGACTGAAGGAGTGGTCCATTAAATCAGGTGCCAAAGAAAAAAAGGGAATTATGAAGCTGAACAGCCCTAGGACTACAGCCACGTAAGGCAGCTGCAGTCTTGTCCTTTGCTCTGATCAGACTTCTTGAAAGAGATACAGTCCTTTGAGTGGATACATTGTCTGTCTTCCCAGCTGCATCTACTTCCTAGCCAGAAAAGACCTTGAAAATGAGATTATGCTGTGCTAGAGACTGAGGGTTTACCTTATAGAGCCAGCCTGCAGAGGTATCAAACCTAGCTAAGTCTCTAGAATAGGGGTTCATTCCAGTGCTTAGCTTACTACCTGGTACACACTAGGTGCATAATGAATGCTTGTTGTTGTTCTTAAACTTTTCTGTGTCATGAACTCCTTTGGCAGTCTGGCAAATCCTTCTCCAAATAGTCAGTTAATAAACATTATCTAAGGTCTTACTATACGCCAGGCACTGTGTTAAGCACTGGGGATACAAAAAAAGGCAAAAGATGTCCCTGCTCCTAAGTATCTCCGTTTATAATGCACAAAATAAAATACACAGGATTACAAAGGAAACCAGTTATGTTGAAATAGTTTTGTATGCCTATATATATAAAACACACACATATATAGGCATATTTCAACATAACTATATATAGATAGTAGATGTGTAGACAAACCTATACAAATATGCATGTATATATACATATGTGTGTCTACACATATGTGTATACACGTATACATATACAGTTATTTATCTATATTTGAAGTCACAGACCCCAGGTTAACACCTCCTGCCTAGAGTTTCACCTAGGCAGTGGCAGATTGCCACTGACAACAGATGGACACACTGTGTGGGCTTGAGTCTGGTGAGCAGTTTTTCCCCTCTGAGGACCCAACTTGTGAATTCGTAAGTGTAACTGCCAAGTTGGAGAGGTATTTTCAGAAGGGATGGTAAAAGGGTAAAGCAGAAAAGGCAAGATCAAAAGGATTAGACTAAATAAAGCAAAGATAAGCTAACATTTTAAATAATAAAACCAAGAGCTACTTTTTAAGACTAAAATTGACAAACAATAAGCCAACATAATTTTCAAGAGTAAAGAGAGGAAAAGGTCTGGACATCAAAATCACAAATGAGAAGAGGGAAGGTCACAAGAAATGTGAAAGAAATTAGGAAACTTGTCAGAGGTGCTAACACATAGCTTTATATTAATGTTCTCGAAAACCTAAAAGAAAAGGATGACTATCTACAAAAATATCTATTTCCTGGCAAGACAGGATATGGAGAGCAAAAATAGACTGATCTCTGAAAGAGAAGACAGACCAGCCATTACTGACCTGCATGAAAGGCGCGATGGTCACACTAACTTACAAATGAATTCTTCCAAACCCTCAAAGAACAAGGAAGCCCTATATATTTAGGTTCTCTCGATAATTACAGAGGACAAAGGCATATTGCTCAATTCTTTCAATGAGCCAACTATAGTTTTGATAACCAACTATGGCAGATAAGACTGAAAAAGGAAATTACAACCTACATTTGAATATAAATTCAAAATACTTAATTAAATATTAGCAAATGGGACACAGAAATGTGTAGCAATTTAAGATTTCTGTTATAACCAAGTAGGATTTATGCCTGGAATGCAAGGTTGGTTTAATCTTAGGCAACTAAGAAATAAATACAATAAATCATATCAATAAGGAAAATACATATGAAATAAAATTACATAAAAGGTACAGCATGACCTTGGGTTAAAAATATAGGAATAATTTCTGTCAAAAATGTTTAAAAATAGAGGAAAAGGATCTTGTCTCCATAGGAAAAAAGTCTTATAAATCTAGCACTTACAGTACTTGCAATGAAGGAACATTAGAGCCATTCATTAAAATATAAATGTAAAGCAGGGTTAGGCATCAGTGACAAGGAATGAAAAAAATTAGAGGAAAAGGGCATTGGAAATAAAGATGTTTTAACTGTCTATTTGCAGATGTCCTGATTATATAGCTAGAAAATCTGAGCAGCTCTACAAAAAGAACTACAGGAGGTGAAGTGGGCTGGCTTTGTTTTCAAATCCCAGCTCTGGATGCTTTTTGGCAGGCCACTTTACCTCTCTCTGCCTCAGTCTGATCATGTTAAAAGAGGGATGGAGTAAATGACCAGCTTTAAAATCCATGATTCTGTTAGGTAACAGCAAGGGACTGAAATTAAATTCCATTCAATGAGTCTTACTAAGCATCTGTTACATGGCAGCCCTTATGATTGACATTAGAGAGAGAGAGAGAGAAAGGAAGGAAGGAAGGAAGGAAGGAAGGAAGGAAGGAAGGAAGGAAGGAAGAAAGCAAGGAAGAAAGAAGGAAAGAAGGAAAGGAAAGAAAATAGGACAAAAGGAAGGAAGGAAAGAAGAAAACAATCACTAACCTCTGGGAACTTCCTTTACCTTCTACAGAGATAGGAATCAATATATACGAAGTGTCTGAAGAACAAAAGCAAAGCAAGAAATAAACTCATAAAATATTTACATTTCTATGTATGTCACTTAAGGGAGTTTAAACTAACTCAGAATACAATATCAGAGTGAGTTATCATCAGAGATACGTGACTTAAACTATCAACTTAAGCATTTTCAGCCACACTGGAGCAGGAGCAGGAGACAGTCATTTAAAAAGAAAAAAAAAAGATTAGGTCTGTCTCTCTCTTATTCAGGCTGGAAATACAGGGGCTACTCATGGATGATCTTACCACTCAGCACAGAAGTTGACCTGCTTCATTTTTCAGATCTGGGCTGACTGACCCCTCCTTAGTCAGCCTGGTGTCCCCCCCCCCCACCCCCCACAAGCTAAGCATATTAGAGTGGACATAAGATTGATTGGTTTAGCCCACTGCAGGCTCAGAACCTCTGAGCTTAAGAGATATGCTAGCTTCTTTAGTAGGTGGGATTCCAGTTATAAGCCACCATGCCCACCTGGGCCCATAGTCACTGTTTTCCAAAACAGTCTTCAGCATCTCCTTTGGACACATGGAGATCTACTGAAAACACCTGGGTTCTCCACTTCTACAATAGCCACTCTTGATCTAGTAGGAATTTTTTTTAACACCTAGCTGTCTGAATTCCAATTAGCCTAGGAATGAATGAGTTGTTGATCCAATATTAATATATGAAACTTACTAGATTTAATTGACTTGTAGCTCCCACCCCTTTGGGGTATTTCATGCTCTCAAGTCACTTCTTATAGCACTCATAGATTCATTCACTTAATATGTTGTGATTAAGGGCTTTATCTGTTGCTATATCTTTTGGGGGGTAGTTTTTAAAATCTTATTTTCATTAAAATCTTTTGTTTTTATATCATCATTTCTGGAATATATTCCTCCCTTACCTAGCAAGATATCCCCTGTAATTTTAAAAGAAAGAGAGCAAAAAAGGAGTTTCGCAAAACTGGCCAACAGTTCAACTAGATCATACAGTTCTTAATATCATGAAATTAAATAGAAAAGAAAAATACAAATTCTTTCACTTGTACATCATTTTCTCAGATCTTTGATGCTGATGGAAAGCTCTTAGAATACACATCTACAATCCAGGAAAGAGAAATGGGTTAAGATCTGTTCACTCCCATGTCTCATTCTCACCTATTAGAGGGATTCAGGGGAAATGAGGTTTTGTCTTGGCTCACCATCTGTTTGAAAACAGAATTGTAAGTAGTTTACAGTCTCCATCACTGGGGGAGGAAAAGGGGGGTCTGGGGTGTGGGGCTTAGTATCTGTGCCTCTAATCAGCACTCAGTAGGTTCAGTCCCAACTCTCCTTTGTCCTGGTCACTATCACTGCTCATACTTTTGCTACCCATCTCAGTGACTGGTGCTGCCATCTCAGAGGAAAAAGGAGAGGAAAAGAAAAAAGAGAACACAGAATAGTTACTGTCTTTTTAGTCTTTTGCATTGGCTTCTGCTCCTAATGGAAAAAGAGAATAAGCTAGATCCCAGATGGATGGGGGGAGGGGAAGGCAACCTTTTTCTGTGTTAGAATCCCAGAATTTGCTCTGCCAGCTTCTCTCTTTCTGTGAAACATTTCCCCAGAGATCAAAAGAAGAAAAACTCAAAGATATAAAAGGGCCAGGCAGTGCTACCTGACTGCCTACATACGTCCCATCAAATCAGGAAAAAGTGATAGAAGGGTAAACACCATTTACTATAATGACAAAAGGTATATTTGGGCACCATAATAATAATTTTATAATACACAACATTTACACAGCTCTTTTCGTTAAAATGCTTTTGCCTATGAGATTCATTTCAGTGAGACAGCAGCTTTGTGAGGTGGATGCTCCAGTTACTATTGTGATTTTGTTGATGATGAAACCAAGGTTGAGTGACTTACCCATAGTCACATAGTAAGTCACAGGAGAAAACTTGTCTTCGGAAGACCCTAGATCAGCAGTTCTCAACCTGTGGGTCACAACCCCTTTGGGGGTTGAATGACTCTTTCACAGGGGTCACAGGGGTTGCCTAAGACCATCAGAAAACACATATTTCTGATGGTCTTAGGAACTGAGACACCACTCCTCTATCCGACTCCAGGCGGGTCCACCCACACGCAGATACACCCACATACAAGTATTAAAGGGTTGGGGCATTAGGAAGGTTGAGAACCACTGGTCTAGATGGAATACTATCAGGATGTAAGAAATGATGAAGGACACGGTTTCAGAGGAACATAGGAAGACTTGTATGAACTGAAGTAAACAGAACCAGGAAAACAATTTGTACAATAGCAACAATATTGTTAAGACAAACAACTTTGAAAGACTTAGGGACCCTAAACAACACAATGGCCAACCACAATTTCAGAAGACTCAAGATGAAATATGTTACTCACCTCCTGGTTCAGAGGTGATGGACTCAGAGTATACAATAAGAATTGGGGGGTGGGGTGGGACTGGGGAGGTTGGAGGGAGAGACATGAGCAACACGGAAATTTGTTTTGTTTGACCTGTGTTTGTAACAGGGCTTTTGTTTTTCTTGCTTTCTCAGTTGGTGAGAAGATGTAGATCTGAAAATAGTATCAAATTAATTCTTTAAAAAGTAAGGGCTTCCAACAGTGAAAGTTTTTCAAACATTAAAATTGGCCTTAGATTGCGGATGGGTTTTTGGAAAAGGCAACTCAAAGACTCATTTGCTTTTCACCAACAGTATACCAATTGTTCCTTTCCAGGGGACAGTATTCTCCAACCCATGCTTCCTGTCCAGGAAATGAAATTCTTTCTGAATTAAGAGAACTTGACTATTGTATCTGGCAGTGGGGGTGCGGCACTTTCCATGGAGGCAGGCACATACTCTTTGGCAACAGGAGGAGGGACATGTGTTGTGACTCTTTGCTTTGCAAAGCACTTTACATGTTAACTCATTGGATCCTCCCAACAATCCTGTGAGGTAGGATATTCGTCTATATCTAATTTTTGTCACACTGCTTTCTGGTTTCCCAGTTTTTGTCAAATATTGAGTCCTTATCCCAATAGGTAGGTACTTGGATTTATGGACAACTATTCTAATATCAAATTCTGGTTTAAAACATCTAGATAATTTTGTTGTATGATTTCTTGAAATACGATGCCCAGGTTTTTTGTTTGGTCATGATTGTTAGAAAGTTTGATGGGTTTTATATCATCTATCCTCAACCTATTTTTCAAATCAGTTGTTTTTTTGTTACTGAAATTTTCTTCTTTTAAAAATATTTTAAAAAATTTTTTAACAAGAGGCAGTTAGCGCCAGATTGGCTAAGATGACAAAACAGGAAAATGACAAATTCTGGAGAGGATGTGGAAAAATTGGAACACTAATGCATTGTTGGTGGAGTTGTGAATTGATACAACCATTCTGGAGAGCAATCTGGAACTATGCCCAAAGGG